>CAEFZY010003620.1:0-58353 GCA_903066815.1 Brachyrhaphis roseni
TAGATAGATAGATAGATAGATAGATAGATAGATAGATAGATAGATAGATAGATAGATAGATAGATAGATAGATAGATTATATGGTTCTGCACTGATTTTCTGTGCAAAGTAATTAACAAAATTGTTGCCTGTATCATTTTGAATTTGCCACCTTGAAATAAGAATTCAATACTATTCCAGTCTATCGTTTTTGATGTGTTCACCTCTGTCTTGTGATGAGGTTGATGTAGTGTCTCAGGGCTGAGTAATACTTGGCCAACTCCTCCGCCGGAGCGTCCTCCCCGGGGTTCTCCGGTTTCACCGGGTACCCCTCCGTCAAGGCGCCCAGGCAGACCAGCGCCCACAGCAGGAACCCCAGCGTCCCCAGCCAGCTCACCAAGTTGGGATGCATCTGTCACAGAGAAGACAGAACCAGTCCATACCTAACTCCTCCTGTGCATGATTACTGTTCTGCACTTTGTTTTACGCTCCAGACTGTAAGGCTCGGAGCTATTGCTAAATAATGGAACGCATAAAAAACATGCCGAAAAAAAAAAGGGGCTCAGACAAACTTTGACGGAAGAGAATGTGGAAAAATTCAAAGCACTTACATTTTTCAGAAGGTCTCAGTGAGATTTGCGCGACGTCCTGTTGATTCTCCTCTGTTCCTCTGCGCGCTCGTTGCGCGCCATGGGGTTTATATCAGTGCGCGCCAGACGCGCGCCAGGAAAAAAAAAAAAAAAGAAGCGTCAACGCTTCACTCTGTTTGGCCCGGGTCTTTGCCTTCCTCCATGTGAACGTCACTGCTGATGCTGCTCTAATTAAGGTGCGTGTGTGTAGTTTGTATTAATATAAAAAAAGCTAACTAAAAATAGAATAAGGTCACAAACGTTGTTTCCTATGACAACACCAGCTGTTCAAGGCAGATGTTAATATGCTGGCGTAAAAAAGCAACTTTTGTACGTTGCATATAGACTGAATGATATAAATTAATATAACTCAACGGGGAAAAAATTAAATCTTCAGTTATGTTCCATGTGTGCACAAGAAGCTGAACTAAACACACACCGAATCTTTTTTGAAGCTTATCGAAGTTCCTTCATGGAGGAAGCGAGTCATAAATTATTTCACAATCAAGATTATTTTTCAAAACAAGATCAAGCCTCAAATATGAAGTCGCAAAAGAATGCCAGCAACGCATTCACTTTGGTCCCAGTTCAAATGAAACTTCTCCACGTGGCCTGTCGTCACCAGAAAGCAGACGCCTTGGGTGGTGCTGGACAAAAAGATCTCAAACTGGCTCACATATACGGGGCTGAATTAGTGCATTAATTTCATTTTGTAGCACATTGCATCACACAAAGAAAGAGAGAGACTGTGGCTCTCGAGGTGAACAAAAGGCACAAATGTGAACACGGAGACGTGTCAAAGAGGAGCCCAATCTCCTAGAGGCCCACTTAATAAGAAAACCCAAATAGCAATTCCCAGTGAGTCTGTATCACCAAGAGCTTCATTTACCTCCCATTCATAATCCTTTTGTGCTGGCAGCTTGCAGCCATGTAATCTGTCAAAAATCAGCATTCTTCGGCACCGCTGCTTTCTAACTCCCTCAGAGGATGTGTTGAGTGCTTTTTTTTGTATGGCACAGGATGCAAAGAGGGAGATGAGGAGTGTGACACAAGCGAGAGAACCGTGGAGCGCGGAGTCACGACTGACTGGAAAGGAATTAGTAGATTCACTCCTCTTCAGGAGACACATGCGTCCTTGAAGACTCTCTTCAACAGGTATATCATCATTCAGGAGGGAAGCGGCGTGAGCCTCTACGTAGATGGCTGACACGGGATTGAAGCAGATGTGTAAACACGGGGGACAAAAACGTTGAAAGATCAGAGAGCTTTGATGGAGAAATTCATCTCCAGGAGGCTTTTATGTAGACTTTTTTTTTAGTTCCAGGGTTTCAGACAGAGGTGACCAAATGCATGCCCTCTGCATCCACAGCTCAACTCTTAACGCAGACAAGTTAAAACGGAAGTTTCTGTATTCAAGGAGTTTTCGGTCATACTGGAAACTTTAAGAAGCTGTGCTTTCGAGATAGACAATTTAGACTGGTGTTATGCACCTTGCATTTCTGCACTGTAAATTTCCCTGAACTCCATAGATTTTCAGTGGATTGGAAATGCTTTTGCAGGCCACCCCTGACTTTTGGTTTTCTGTGAGCCTTTCTCAGAGCTACTGTGAGTGTTCTTCGTGTTATAGCTGCATAGAATCGTGACAGTTCCAACAACTGATCTTCAAGAGACAGGTCTGGACACGTATAACATCGACGAGGTGGACCTCCATGGAATTAGAGCAGAAAATATAATGCCTATAAATATGTTTGACCTTTCATCATTATTTAATTGACCACTTTGTGTTTGGTCTGTGACATACTAACCATGTCATTTAATGAAATGCTTTGACTTCGCCATGCGATAAAATGTGATAGTATCCTACTTATGACAATACAAATTCGGTAATACCAAGGTTTAGCGTGAAATGTTCCCTAATGTTGGCGACAGAAATACATGTACAGAAAGGATCCAGTGTTTACTGTGACAGCTTCTGCAGGCCTGAGATGTAAAGCCCCCAGCGGAGCTCAGTTTGATGAACCCCGAGCAAAATGCGCCTGTCACACAGTGGATCAGTCAACACACACATACTAACTCCCTGAGAACAAAGTAAATCACTGTCATGCAGACACACACCTTCATGTCATAGGGCTCTTAGAGTTTGAAGGAAGCTGTTGTCAGAAGGGAAATACAGTGGCTAACATAGAGAGGCAGTGGGACTGGTTTGAGCAAACAAAAAAAAGAAGAAAAGAATAGGAAAGATTACACGCCAGTCAAGATGGCTATGAAAAAAGAAAGTGCATTTAGTAGCATGACCGGAAGTGGTGTTTTTCTTTATGCCTTCATCGTTCTCTGACACTGTTGAGGTGATCTGGAGTTCCTGGAGGTTTGATGTTATTTGTTTCTGCACACCTCGGACTCCACTGCAGCACTCTAATCTGGCTAAGGTCTGGACTTTCATTGAGTCACAGCAGCACCTTGACTGTTTTCTGTTTCAACCATTTTGTTATAGATTTTTGGCTGAGGATGACTGTCAAATATTTGAGCTTTTGGACAGATGTCATCAGATTCAACTATGAAATTGCTTGGTGTACATCACACCATGCATAACAGTTGGTATGAGATGTTTGGACTACAACGAGCTGATTGGATGTCTGCGGCATGTTGTGTATT
The DNA here is from genome assembly GCA_903066815.1 of Brachyrhaphis roseni. Lineage (NCBI taxonomy): Eukaryota > Metazoa > Chordata > Actinopteri > Cyprinodontiformes > Poeciliidae > Brachyrhaphis > Brachyrhaphis roseni. The sequence continues at coordinate 3,261 of CAEFZY010003620.1, forward strand.
TTGGTTAAGCATCTCTATTTTGATCTTTTCTGTGTCTGTCGTACAATTTTTAGGGAGCTGCGACTTTTGTCTTTTACTTTTTGCCATTATTGGATTGAATTTACCAGGTTTTCCTAAACGTCTCCAACTTGTGAATCACTGTCCTCAGCGTAGTGTTGCACTTCAAATGGTTTACAGATGGCCTTTTAATCTTTACCAGATCGATGTGTACTGATAATTGCTGTACTGAAAAGGTGAAGGGGTGTAATTAGTTTACTGCATGACCAAAACCAAAACAGTGAAGAATTTCTTTCCTCCCTCATACTACCATATACTGTTTAGTTGATGTAATAATGAAAGCAATATACTCTAAGTGCATCTCAACTAATTAGAAAATTATTTTTTAATTTTTTTTCATTTGGCTTTCCTCTGCTGACATACTTTATGAGGATTTTATTTGACACCTGCCTATTGTGCCAAAACACCAGACAAAACAGATGAGCTGAAGGTCACTATCAATGCCTGTTTTTTTAAAAATTATTATTAAATCAGAGAAGAAAAAAAAAAGGTGGCTAAGCTGTGAATTTTACCAAGACACAAAACTCTGACAGCATGCTACCCATCAAAAATTTACAGTACAACATGTTCAATTATTGAAGCAAGCTCAGAACAAGATGAAATTCTTAGAGGAAGTCTGCTGGATCTAAAAGAATTAAAACAAAAAATAACTAAAAAAAAAAACGAAGAAGATGATTAAGTTTTAATACATGCTAAAACAGAAACAGCACCATGATATATAAAAGAAAAAAAGCAGGATTGAATTGAAATGCGGTCATCATCAGATTTAATCAGCATTACCGCTAATGGTGTGTTCTCTTACGAAGATAGCAATCATCTCCAGTACTGTCCAACGAGCTGATTAGATATCTCGAAAAGCTCCAAACCAATTTCACACTGATATTCCTTTCTTTAGGTAAGTAATGCGCTCAATAATCCATTTGTTAAAGACTTAGCCTTATCAGAAATCAGTTCTGTGGAGGCCAATTCCTATTGAGAGCGAGCTTTTTAAGATGCAAATGTGCCTTCTCCTCCTCTCATCAGCCTCCTGGTTTGTACAATAAGTTCTTCTCCAAGATTTGTTAAGATGAAAGAGCCCTGTAATTTTCCACCACCATGAATCACACTTTTCAAATTTACAGAGTGATCAAGTGGAAAAAGGAAACACTAACATGCAGGCGGCATCTATCTTCTCACCCCAGGCAGTTGCATCCAAACAGAAGATAAATCAAATGAAAAGCCAACTTTTCCCCTGCTTTCTTTGGCTATCACAAATTTTGCTTTGAGTCTTGACATCTAAATTGTTACTTAGTTCTGCAAACTATTGTATTATCTGCCTACTTGTGGTTGGCAAGGAGTACTGTTTGTGAAAAGAAAAAGGCCATGTTTTCTTCATCTCCTTTTTATTTTTTTCAAATGAAAAATCTCACCTGATCACAAAAAAAGTGACCTGGCCCCTACACCATTAACACAATGTTTGTGTTGGTTCAGATGAAGAGGTTAGGATTATATAAAAGAAAGATCTGGCCGATCTACTGAAAGGAAACAAACTGAGCTGTTTACGGAGAGGGGAAAAAAGTGCAGATGAAGTTGTGATTATGGCAAAGGCTTCACAGTGGGACTGCTGTGATGTTCCGGCCTGTCTCTCTAAACTCAGGCACAAAGGTATTACCCCCATAAATCTTGATCACCTACCCACAAAAGACGACGAGCACCAGACAGTATGTTATCAAATCAACATGTTTACGCTTTTTGACAGTGCAAAGTAGATAAAATGTGGCGCAGTCATGATCACAACTGAAGTTCAGATCCTCTATCGGCTTTGAAACTGCAGATATAAGCTCTTTTGGGCTCTGTTTAGTTTAAAGTGCAAGGTCCAGTTGAGCATGTTCCAGTTTTAGCTTCTGGTTCCCCAAATTACACTATATTGCCTAATTTATTCTCCCATCTGCCTTCACACACTATGATAGCTGATGCCACACGTCAGCTATCATAGTGACTGAACGGTCATTTTTATGTTTTATTTATTGTTTATTTGACACCTGTATAGTGCTGTTTTCACTGTTTAGTATAGTTGAGATCACAAACTTATTTAATTTTTTCAGCAGTTTAATTAACTTTCTATAGAGGGAAAATGTACAGTTTCAGGTCTTTTCCGAGCTGGCAACAGAAAACGTGTCCTCAAATTGTTCTTCTTTGTTGTGACTTTGACTTTAACAGACATCATTTGAAAGCAATTACTGAGCCACACATCAAGCTTCCCTCTATCCTTAGTTCACAATAGTGCAAAATCTTTAGTGGGGAATGAAGAACTAATGTTCTTTCTCATTTGTTTGTCACTTTCTCCACTTAAACACCCACTATTTAAAGAGCTACATTGACTTGTCTTGGTATTTATCTAAGCCGTCTCTGCTGCTTCTCTCAGTGTTCCTCGCTGTCTCTTCTGATTTGTCTGAGCACGAGTCTTTCTCTATGTGTGTGTGTGTGTGTTTGGAAATGTGTCTCATCTGTGTCTGGTGTGGAAACAGCACAAACGTCGTGTCAGGACAGCGATCATACATGTTGCTTTGATGGACAGATTAGCTGAGGGTCTGTCCACCAAGCTGTGGCAGGCTGGGTTGGCTCAGGTGCGCAGGTCAGAGTCCTTAGCCTCGATATAAGGGAGCCTGATGAAAGTTGCACCTACGTCAAAGGGCGATAAACTTTTGCTTGATGTCACGATCTACATCAGGTCACTAGCCTTAATGCATCACTCTTATGCCAGTAACACACTTTCATGGATCTGTGTCATATTTATATATGTTTTAAATGTGCAAAATGCAAAGGTCACCTTCAAAACCATCATCTTCCACACTTATTGGCACTGCTGGTAAATGCTAGTAAAAACATAAATTAAGCTTCTTTTTTGCAGTGCTGCAATACTTTCAACCTGAAGATTCAAAATGTGCTTTACTTGAGCACATTAAATCGACAAGGGGAAATTTATTGGTGGAGAAGAATATATTTAACCGCTCTTGTTGATAATCTAAACACTTCTCATAAACTAAATAAAACGGAAGCATTTTTTGTTGCTTCCTGCTTTAAACGGATCAGTTCTTCTAATCCGACTGATCCTAGTGGTGAAACAATGCAGTCTGATTCGGTTTATTACTCAAATTCATTAAAAATATGTTTTCCGAGAAAACCCAGCAGAATGCCTCGAGTCATTGACTTGCAGCATTCCCTCTTCCTGGACAAGCAAGTAGCAACAAAAGGCAATCGCTTGCATTGTGTCAATGACTTTACAGCAATCTAAGGAGTACTTAACAACTGCTCTGACCCTGAATATATTATCAAATATATTCATGACGTTAAAGGCATGCAACGGGAACATAAAGTCTGATAATGGAGGGTAAATGTATGTAGGAGGTCTAACTAGTGCAAGAGGAAGAATTAGAAAGCATTTCAACAGGCTGACTCTCAAAGAATTAGCTGCATTCATAGCAGAGCACAATTATACTCACTGTCAGTCAGCCATGCACTGTGCCTAAATACCTTGTCTGTAAACTAAAGGCATTTCCACAATTATCGTCACTAATTATGAAGCCGTTGAAATGTTGCATACTAAATGACTTTATGTGTATGCAGAAGCTACTCAGCACAATACAGCACTGGATCAATTAAACTATTTATTATAAGTGCTACATTGCAACCTCGTGACTGTTTAGAAGGATTCTGAAACAGTTCTTTCAAAATAATTTAAAAATCCTTCAGTTTTTCCTCGTTTTGTTGCACTGTACCACAAACGTCTGTGTATTTTGGGAGTTGGGGGGTTAAGAGATAGAACAGCACAAAGTAGCACCTAATTTTGAGCATTTCAAACTTTTCGACAAATGAAGCTCTTAAAGTCACGGTGCGCATTTGTATTCGGCTCCCTTTATTTTGATAGTACATCTATTGACAGTTTGCTACAAGCCTTACAAAAGGCCGCTGCAAATATGTGGAGAAAATGCTCTGGTCAGATCAAACCAGAATTGCACATCTTTGTCAACATCCAAAGAGCTGCCTGTGGCTGAAAAAGAACACTGCACATCACACTGAACACACCATCCCTGGAGTGAAACATGGCGATGGCAGCATCATGCTGTGGAGATGTTTTCCTTCAGAAGGGATAAACATACCTGTATGACCTAAATATGATTGCAAAGACTTAAACCTCTATATTCACAGATGCTATCTGTCCCGTGTGTCTGAGCTACTCTGCAAAGAAGAGTAGGACAAGGGGGAAAAAATCGTTTTCTAATTGTGCAAAATTGATACACATACTTACAGTTTCAATTTTGTCTGTCAAAATTTATGTTAAAAAACAAAAAGACGTATCAGCATCCTTCCATTTCCAGATTTCTCACTACCTTGTGTTGGTTTTTCACGTAAAATCACAAAAGAATACATTCAAATGTATGGTTGCAACATAATACAACATAAAAAAGCGGAAGGCTTAGCATCGGAAATCTGCTTTGTCTTTCGCAGTCTTGATCCAACTCTCTCGTAAGCGAAAAGGTTGGCTGATTAGGAATGATTTTTAAATGGGACAAAGTCCAGCAACAACAATATTGGTCAACTTATCTTGTTTGCTTTTTTGAATGGCTTCGACTGGATACTCATTTGAAAAGGAAAGTGAAATTTACAACGCTGTTTTACCAGGCTATTTGTTCCTCTTATGCCACCAAAACATTTGATGCAGCTGCTTCAAATGCAAATGGAGGGGACACCAGGTTTTGCTTTCATAAGATTATGTAGTTTTGCAGTTCACTGCACTTTGTATCAAATTGGTTGATATTTTTTTTGGTGTAACATTATCCTTTTTTTTCATTCCAGTGCTTCAAACTGCTTTTTTATATTATTATTTGATAACAGGTGAGATATTTCCCGTGATTTGTCTGATCCTTTTCTGTTTGTGTGAGTTAATTTTATTTTGGAGAAATAATGTGGCATCGTCTCCAGTTAAGTCCCTGTTTACTTGCCAGTTATGCCAATTAGGTGTTTCCCTCTGCTCTAATTGTCGATGTAATCATCTGTGCTTGTGTTTGGATTTATTGACTAAAAGATGTCAATCAAGCAGGGTGGGGTTACTAGTGGCGAAAGAGAAGTGTCGCAGTTATATGCTTCAACCACGGTCCAAAGGAAATTACCTTCAGCCTCCTTTACAGAGTTGCTATGGAGAGGCAATTAACCTAAATTGTAATTGTCTGAGACTAATGTGTTCTAGCTTTCCCTCTTAAGTTAATTAAATTTTTCACTCTTCCTCATCTCTCCCCATTTTCCATGCACATCTCCCTTTGCTCACTTCTGTTCAAGAGTAAGAGGAAGTAACAAGTAGTAAGACACGGCAGATATGTTGATGAAGATATGCGACCAAGATTGCTTATTTTGTTGCGGTCTGAAATCTCGGATCACAAACACACACTCTGTGTTCAAAACGTAAGCTTCCAGATGTGGCCGCATCCACTCCAGCACTTTGAATCATCAGAGACGCAGGTGCATCCATACAACCCTTCAGGCAAGGCTCTAGCCTTCTTCCCTCAAGACTGCTCAGCATCATAACATACTAGTCCACATTTTGTCACATTACAGCCACAATTTGTTTTACTTTTTTATTTTATGCAATAAACCAACACGAAGTAGCAAATAATTCTGAAGTGGAAGAAAAAGGATAACATCTTAATTTATAAACAGGAATGATTTTTGATCATTCCTGTTCATAAATTCCTCAAGATCAAATGCAAATGTCAACTTTCCAAGACTTGTAGACAAAAATAATCCCAGAGCATGTTGCTTCCACCACCATATTTCTCCGGTTAAGTGTTCTGTGAAGGGTGGATTTACTGCGTCCCATTGTGGCAATCCTTAGACAGTCCTTTTTTGTGACTGTCTTTCAACAATAGCTTTTGAGAGGTACCATAACGCTGACACCGGAGATGTAGTGGCCAGAACCAACGCTGTCCTCAGAGTAGGAACATCCGAGTGGGAGTAAATCCTCACTTAAATCTTCTTTAATTGTGTTTCCCAGCTAAAGATGCTGGAAACTGGGCCGCCAGTGGAGAACACATCATGTTCAATCTGCATTCACAGCGTGGAATAATGCAGCGCGCGTCGCTGCTGATCTACCATGATGAATGGGATTAATCAATCGAAGACAGTACATCTATCCATAAATTAAAAGCCGCGCTCATCGCTGAACACTGAGCGCTGTGGTTCTGATGTTATTTTGGTGACGTGTTGAGTGGGTGGATTTTTCACAATAAGTACACTATCATCACACATAAAGCGAACCTCAGACAAGTAATTAGGGAGCTGTTCAGGAAAATATCTAGAAAACTGAAGATCTGTTACTTTATTTACCAACAAAAAATTTATATCCTTACATAGCTCTAGTTTGACCACGCAATTCATTCTCATTGCACAGAAAAAGATCATTTAAGCTGAAAACTACAATCAGCAGCAAAACCTGTAAAATTCATTGCAACCAACTTGAAATCAGGGTTACATTTATAAAGTACAAATATACAAATATTTGAGGCTGTTTACAACTAGCTGGAATTATTTTACTCTTGAACAAACCAAATATTCTTTGCCTCTTGGGAAAGATACATGCTATAACGTATATAATTTTGTATTTGATATGTTAGAGTTGAACTATCTCCTCAGAAATGAACAATATGGTAAAATAATTAAATGCAAATCTTGCAATTCATTGATTTTTGGTTTGTTTCTCAGAGACACCGGAGCTGCTTGCTTCAGCAGAGGAGCTAGGGTTTCTCGCAGACGTGTTGGGTTTTTTTGCAGAAGTGCTGGGGTTTTTTGCAGAGGTGCTGGGGTTTCTCGTAGAAGTGTTGGGGTTTCTCGTTTCCGAGCTCCTCTCCAGGTAGTCGTCTTCTCTGCCTTCAACTGAATAGGAACATCACAGTGATTGTGGGAATCGGATTGTGGATGAAGATGATGTGGTACAGACAGTAAACATGCAGTTGCAATCAGAAGTGGATGTACAATGGATTTCTCAAAACAGTCTTGTGTCAAGATGTATTAGTTTACTTCTGAGATAAAAGTGTACATTAGGTTATAAACCTTTAGATGAGGTTTATAACCTAATGTAGTGACACCTAAATGGCATTATGTATATCCTTTAGTTTCCTTGACCTAGAGAGCTTAAAGGAGCCAAACTTAGTGATAACACCAAACTCATGGAGCAGGAGTCTGAGGTACACACCTCAGGAAGACCCTAGGAAGGGCGCCAGACCAGACGGAGTGACCAGCAGGATCCTCAGTGAGTGTGCAGACCAGCTGGCCAGGGTCTTCACCAAAATATTTAATTCATCACTGCCCCAGTCAATTACACAGTGCCTGAGGACATCCACAATAGTCCCGAAGTCAAAACACATCACCATCTAAAGAAACGATGACTGCCAATGACTTGCTCGGACACCTGTCATGATGAAGTGTTTTGAGAAACTGCTCCAACATCACCTCGTGTCCTGCCTGTCACCCTTAGCAGTTCACACACAGAGGTAGTAGATCACCTGAGGAGGCAATTGTCACAGGGATAATATGCGAGGCTGCTATTGTTGATTTTAGCTCTGCTATTGATGCCATACTCCCAAATGGACAGACAGCAAAACCATTGGTCATTGGTCTTCCTACCACCACCTGCATCTAGATCAGAGCAGCTCTGCTCTGATCTAGCACAGAGCAGAGCTAGATCAGAGAGTCAAAGAGGGCCCTTAACTTTCCACAGCCCTTAACACTGGCTCCCCACAGGGCTGTGTACTTAGCCCCTACTGTACACTCTGTAGATCTATGACTGTGTCAGCTGTCACTCTAACAATGTTGTCATCAAATTTCCTGACGATGATGGTTGGGCTGGTGTGGTACTTGGGTGATAACTTGGTCATTAACGTCTTTAAGCTCAAAGATGTAATCGTTGGCTTCAGGAAGAGGAAGTCTGACCTGCAGCCTATATTACTATCAGTGGGGAATATGCAAGCTTTACGGTCCTGTGTGCACATAGATCCAATGGAGCTCTAACATCAAGGGCCAGCAATGTCTCCACTTTCTGAGGCTCTTCAGAAGGCTCAATCTGAAGCAGGAGCTGTGCACAGTCTTCTACCGCTGCTCAATTGAGAGTCTTCACTTACTGCATATCTGTATGGCTCACAAGCTACAGCAGGAGACACACGAAGACTCTACAGTGGGTCATTGACACCCTCCAGAAGATCAGAAGCCTTCCCTCCCTAAAAGTCCTCTTAGGGATTTAGCTTCTCAAGCGGGCACGCATCATCCTGAGGAACTGTTCATGCCTAGAACATCAGGACTGTTATTCTTGGATTGCAAATATAGAAGCCAGAGGTCACACGCTAATTGACTTAGGGACAGTTTTCACAACAGTGCTATAATTCTTTACCTTACTTCTTTGAAGTTGGCCATGTGCAATTCTCAAGGGCAATTTTTATTTTTCTAATTTGCGGTTACACTATTTAACATTTAGTTATCGATTAGTAATTGATTTGTGGTACTTTTGACTCTCCACCAAAGAAGAGATTTTAAGTTTTCATGATTTTCAAAACTATCATTTGCTTATAAAATCTTGAAACTGCCTTCAAGCACATGCACAGCCAATCTCTCATGGAGCTGCGAGATTTGTATTTTTGTTTTCTTTCATGCCTGCTACAAATAGAACACAGAACAAATCAGTGTGGCTAGAGATACTGTATACCTGTCACCTTTGCAGATTCGTACTCTTGCAAATTATTCTACATTCAACACCGACACTTCGCTGCTCTTTGCTGCCCTCACATGCCTCTAAAAGGAACTTTCCCCAGCACTAATGGAAAGCCTCTGCTCTTCTCGCTGTGTTGCTGCAGTCTGATGAAGGCTATGTCACTAAAACGTACAGACTCCAGAGAACTAAAGAGCTTGAAAATTCCTTGAGACTGTTTGTCTTCTTAGGGAGAGTATATGCGTCAAATGTCTACTGATGCACTAACTGTAAAAAATAGCATCCACTTCTAGTTTCAAAAAAATAAATAAAAAAACTGCTACCTGTGCTTAGGACTTGCATAGCGAGGTAACCATCCAGCAAAGAGGTGAATCCTGTCAGGCCCCCCATGGCTGCATAAGGAACATCTTTGCCAACAGGCTGACCTCTTGCCAGCCTCTCTTGCTTTGTCTCAACCTGTGAAGAATGGGAAAAGTACTTCATACATGAAATACTGTAACAATAAGCTGACAAAAATGCTACTTCAGATGAAGCTGTTGTTGTCCATGACCACTCACCAAGGTGCGGTGCTCAAAGGTGGGTCGACCGCACCCACAGGTGTAGGGACTGTGGAACCCAGAGCAGACTTTGCCTGAAAAATAACGCATTATTTTCAAGTAGGTTGAAAAGCATTTTCTGGGTTGTAGCGAACACATCTTGAAAGTAAGGATGTCTGACTCACACTTCTTGCACAAGTGGCCTGCAGCTTCACTGTGATCCTGCGGTAAATGTTTACACTTGCAGCGCACCATCACACCTCCAGTCTGAGGAATATAGTTGTAAGAAGAACAGCGACAACCGCTGACCTTGCACCGTAGAGCAATGGGCCGCTCAGAGGGAATCACCTCAAACTCTGTCTGATGCTGCTTGTATCTGGTGGAGATTGATTCACGTGTGTACATTGCATTGCAAAAGTATTCATACCTCCTGTTTCCACATGTATGAAGAAGATGCATGCGTCACAGTCAGGTCACAAAGTAATATCCTACCTGTGTTCACAAAAGCACTGTGTTTCAGGGCCAATCTGCTTGCAGTCAATGCCCCCTGGTACACCAAAGCTCACATATAACCTGTTTTTCATTCGTAGCGGTAGAACCCTCCTTTTGTACTCTTCATATTCCTCTGGAGTGAAAAGTTTTCCACCATCGTCATCACCAACGATCCTTTAAAAACAACTAAAAATCATTAAAAACTATAACAGGTACCACACAAGCTTGAAAGTCAAAGGTCTTCGTATTACTTAGGTATTTATATTTCAGTTCTAGACGTTGCTCTGAACAATTGAAATATAAAAGACAGTTGACGGTTTTGCCTCAAATTCATGGAAAAACTATTTCTAAATAAGTTAGTAGATAAAATGTGTTGGCACGTACCTTCTGTACTCCGCATAGTCATCCACTGCTTCCAAAGCCGTTTTATTCTGATTTGCCGGGGTCATTATCATTACATTAAAACAACCGCATTGCAAGTGATACTTGTTTGTGGCCCGCAGCTTATGTTGCTATGGAGATGGTTTTAGGCCTAGGATTCCCTCTAATGTTCGCAAAGGGAACTGCAACAACTATATTAATAATAGAAATAACATGAAATCTTATTTTAAACAAAGCAAGAACTGTGAAGCAAAAACATAGCAAACAGGTAAAAGTCAAACATTAAAAAGCAACAAAACTATTTTTAGTCAATTAGCAAAACTAGCTAAAAGGCTTCGTATTCGCAAACAATATCCTTCTCTAAGGCGTGTATGAAAAGATAGTAATTAGTAAGTGGCGTTAATATATACTTTACTTGATCAAGTGCTACTTGTTGTGTAGTTTTTCATCAACATGAAAAACGGCGATCGTAAACGTAGGTTATTTTCAACTGAACCGAAATACGAATACATTTCCCACAATGCAACGGGTTTGACGTTCCGAAGACGTTCCGGGGGATCCATGACAGTACATTACACGGTCCCATGCCTACAAGTACAGCAGCTGACGAGTTTGGGTTGTTTTTTCCTGTCGAAGCCATCACCACAGAGCAACGAAGCCGAAATAAGCAATAAAGCGGAAAGCATATCCGCACACCTTGCTTCTCAGCTGAGTCTGTTTTGTTTGCTTTTTCCCGTCTTTTAACGGAAATGGTGGCATGCCAAAGACATTTCTCCAGCGGTAGCCAAACGAGCCGCGGGGCGGCGAAGAACAAGCATCATCCTTCCGAAGCTCGTCCCAGCACCTCTGCAGCCTTTAAATGTCCTCTTAGGACCCAAGGTATCGACTCAGGACACACGGTGGGGGCCATGCTTCTATTTTTGACGGGCTACACATATCTGCTGACAAGTGTTTTTGTATACTGTGTGTTGGGAGAGCTTGTTGTGAGCTAACACATCGAGCTAACACTGACAGGAAATCTGTTTTAAGTGAATTTGTTTCAAGTTTAAATAATTGTGAATGCGCCACTGTCCGTATACGTTGGGCGTTTACATGTTGTGTAGTACATTTGGTTATTGTGTAAATGAGTCCAGACAGTTTTAAAACAAACTTGCCAGTGAGTTATCTCTTACTGGGCGTAAGCACTATTACGTTCTCCTCTGGCCAAAGGCTATTGACTTTTCAGTATATATTGTACACTTAACTGATCACTTGGTGATCCTGTCAGCTGTAAAATAGCATCTGACAGCTGCTGTAGTCACTATTTAACTTGGAGGTTATTGTCAGCTGTAAAATAGCATCTGACAGCTGCTGTAGTCACTATTTAACTTGGAGGTTATCCATTTTGATTGCTGTGGTGTGTGTGCCTTATCAGTCAGTCAGGGAAATATGCTACATTTAAACTCTACAATATTTATTTGTTGGATATTGTCATGACACAATGTGGCACTAGATATGTCAAAACAGGAGTATTAAAAGTTGAAATTCTATAGTAGCTACTTTTAGATTATTTAAATTATATTGAAAACTTGAAAAGTTTTGACCCAAAATTACAAGAAAAAAAACTCCATTATGTTTTTTATTTTTAGGAATTGCTATGAAAGTAAAAAAAAACAACATGTTTTGCATTTTTTAGAGGTTAGAATAAATGTCAGTAATTTACTTTTTGATCACTTTTTGTCAATTTTTTTAATTGTTGAATATGTCTTCACCATTTAAACAGCTCTAGATAATATTATATTTTAATGTGTCAAAGAAAAACATTGTAGATAAATCCAGAAGTGAAGTCAAAATATAGCTTTCAGTTTTTTGATTAAATCTCACTTTTGCATGTGTAACATGTTTTGTGTTAATATTATGATATTGTGAAACCAGCGTAGACTTATCATACTATAAACATATGATACCATCCCATGCCTGTTTCCGGAATTGTTGTAAACATCTTGCCCATTTATTTCTATAACTATCTGTGAACTAAACCAAGCCAGATGTAGTTATATTGTGTAATTGTAACTAAGCCTTACACATAAAGTGTTGAGACGTTTACACACTTTCACTATACCTATGCATCTCAGAATCATTTTGGACTTTTAGAATGGAAGTTGGAGCTTTTTATCTGTGTGGGGTTTTTTAAGGGTGGACAGAATTTTACAACAATTTCAACTTGTCTTACTAGAATTATGCAAATTTTGTTTAATCCCCAGTTAAAATTATTCGAACATGCTAAAAATAAATATACGTACATCCCCATTTATATCTGGATAAATGTTTTGAAGAAGCCACACATTATTTCAGACGATGCTGACCAAGAAATGAGGGGGAATATTTTACAGTCACTGAAGGCAAAGGTTGAGGAATTTGGTAACCATCACTAAACATATATTTAAAGGATTCAAAGTGAGGCTGACAAAACTTCCAAACTCGATACAGACTGTTAACACTGTCATGGTGGATTGCACAAAGTGGATGGCTTATTAAAAAAGGAGAAACATCTCCTGCCTTTTCCAATGAGATAAGAATCTCAAACAACGGTGGAATCAGGTTTTAAGAATGTACAAAGCTTGCTAACATGAGCCTCCTGGAATAGTCCCACCTGGAATCATATGAAAATGTGCTGGGCTATGTACTGTGTGTGTTCGGGAAAATTCACAATAAATTTCAACCCAGTTTTTATTGTTTAGTAAAAAGATGATTATAGTTGTTCTATTTTGTTTATTATAGCCTTATCCAAATGCATGTTTCACTGTCCAAAATGCATGGAGATTCAGATCGCGTACCGAGTGTAAGTTGGCCTTCCAGTAGCACTTCAGTTTGCAAAGTGATGCAAATTGAAAGGAGTGCTAGAGATTTCTTGTTGCGTTTAACGTGTCGAACAGTAAAAATTGCTTTGTCATGCTTTTAGCTGCATTTTTTTTCTGCTGGTTTTTGCACAGGTCAGAGGAAAGGACATCCGTCTCTACAAAGCCTCAGTTCAGATTCAGATTGTGTTACCTCATCTTTTCATAATTTATAAATTCAGCCGCTGTCCCCTTTCTGAACCTGAACAGGAAGTGACACTCCCACACCCACAAACCTCTCCCGAGAGCGAATTTGGTGACAAAGTTATGAAAACTGAGAAATGATCACCTAATTTTTATTCTCTATGTGCACATTGCCTCCTTTGCCCTTATTTTCTTCATTTCAATAGCCATTGTGTGGGTGAGAAAAAGAATGCCCTCCACGATCCTTGTCTGTTGCCCGGTCTTCATGTCTGGAGCTGCAGAATGGGCCTCCATGAAATCTAAACTTGCAATTGTAGTTTCTGGGCTTAAAGGACTGAAAGAGATTTGTCTGAGTGGACTATTGTGTGCCCAGAGCCAAAGCAGGGAAAAAAAATCTCTAATAACAGAAAAGTAGCTTAGGACATAACTTTCATGCTGCCTATATTTATAAAGAAAATCTGAAAAATGTCATTTTCTAAATCATGAGTTCTAAATAAAAGGTCTGTTTAAGCATAATAAGGTAATGCTCTGCATTTGCATATATTTTAACTGTATTAATTGTGGGTTTTTTTGTATTTTTTTTTAGCATAGGTAACTATGCCTGTGGAGCCTGTATGTCATGACTGCATAGATGATTTGGTGTTCAAGATCTCACAAGCAAAGAACTCCTCCAGAAGCTCCTGATCGCTGGTTTTTAAGGGTGTCAACTTGCCACTGGTTGCACTTCCTGGCTTCTGCAGTTGCTCAGCACTTGCTCACCTCCTCTGTGAGAGGCAGGATGTTGGTAACTTTCGCAGAACTCTGACCTTACTGAAAGAAAAGGCACCACGTTTTATAACTTTACATAATCGACTGCACATCAAAGATCTTTGGCCCTTTGAAAGGCACCTCTACCACCCGCCCCGCCATCCCTCTTTCATCCCTGCCCAGTACCATGCTGGGTGCACTCTTTCTGCGGAGGAACATGTCCCAGAAGCTGAGTGTGCTGCTGCTGGTATTCGGGTTGGCGTGGGGACTGATGCTGCTGCGCTACACTGTGCAGCAGCCTCGCCATCAGAGCAGCGCCGAGCTGCGCGAGCAGATCCTGGAGCTCAGCCGGCGATACGTCAAGGTCTTGACGGAGGAGAACCAGAACACGCCGGGGGGGCCACAGGGAACATCCATGGCAGGATATGGTAAGCAGTTTCAGTCAAAGTTATGAGCTATAGCCTAAGTATTCAAACCCCTTGAACTTTTTTGTATTTTATCACATTACAACAAGAAACGGGATACTGCTGTAGACAGTTTATTTTATTGGGACGAAAACAATTAATTGACTTCCAATTAATTGTCAATTAATAGTTTCTTATATCAAAATTTGTTCCAATCGATTAACAAAAAATGTCGACTTAGACCTCCTTTCAGTATGGTAGTTTGGCCACCATTCAGAAGAGGGCGTTGCTGTTCATTCTGAAGCAGAGCCAGTTGATACAGAATAAAAGATGGCAGAGCCATACAAGAACAGGAGTCCGGTGTGGGATGCAAAGACTTTGAGAACACTTGACAAGCTCAAGCTCCTTACATTTTCTCTTTTATTTTCTATTCAGCAACTTAAATAGTTGCTGTTTTGTTACGTATGTGTAGTGTATTTTTATAAATGTCTTAAGTTCAGTAATGTGAGAAACCCACGATTTTATGTTTTTTCAGTCAGTATTTAATACATCTGACACAAAATAATGTTAAATTAAATGTTTTTTAATAGAACATATTATGATAAATTTAAATGTGAGGACGCTCAGCCCTTTTCATACAACAGAAAATAGAGGTTTTTAAGAAAATGGCCGCCTGTCAATTAATTGTTAGCTGATCTATATGATCAGTCAACCATAGATTAACTCAGTGGTTCCCAAAAATTTTCTGGGGCCCCCTATGGATTGTAATAAGATCCCCCCTACTACACCCCCCCCCCCAAAACAAAAAAAATCAATTGGACACACACATTGTTCAACCAGACATAAACTTATACACATATTTTGTTTTCAAACTCCCCTGAAGTTTATTACACACTTCAGGTTGCAACAAAACACACTACAAACCATCTTTACAGTGAAGCACTTTTAACTGTTTTTTTTTTTTTTTTTTTGTCATTCATCCATACTGTTTTCCGTGGCCCCCCTGCAATGTCACTGTGCCCCCCCACACTTTGGGAACCACTGGATTAACTCATTAATCATTAGCCTGCATTCCTAATTGTAATTGTGATAGACAAAAAAAAAAGTAGTGGGTTATTATGAAGGGTTATTAAAGCGTCACAAATATTAATCCACTCTCTTTTTCTAATTTCGTCTGTGACTTTTCAGCTGACCTGAAAAGGACCATAGCTGTGTTGCTGGATGACATTCTGACACGGCTGGTCAAACTGGAGGGGAAAATCGAACTGGTAGCGAATTCCTCTTTAACAAACACATCCCATGCTGCAGTGGCAGCGGGGGTTCCCGCTGGCCTGCGGAAAGCTTCCAAGCAGGAGTCACCAGGGAGCCATCCTGGGATGTCGCGTCTTCATCCACACATCCCTAAAAGACCTCGACCACTTTAAGAAGCCCCCCTCCATCACTGCTCACTGGTGTATCGACACCAAGTGATCGAGTAGCAATAGAGATATTCATGGACATCCAAAATCCTAAAGTGCTGGATGTGAAAATTCAGCCCAGTTGGAGAAAGAATTTAAAGACTTCTTTATTCTCCTGCATTTCCTGCTACATTGAGACTGTCCTATTCATATTTTACATTTGCATTGCAAATATTCTCTTGCCTTCATTTCTTTTTTAGGGGTTTTTCTCTTAACCCTGCAGCTTTTGAGCTTTTTGACTGTTAAAGTAAATGCAGAGAAACCAAAACAAACAAGCTGAACATCTAATTAGAAATCTGACACACAAAAAAAAGCCTTATCTTAAATAGATTCACAAGACAAATACTGAGCTCAACCTTACACTCATAATAATGAAGAATGATTATATTTTAGAGTTTTTAGAAGGGACCGATAAATAAGATTGTTATTTTAGCCTCATTGTTAAGCCTAAATAAAGTTCGCTTTTAAGAGAAAACCCAAAGAATGTTTTTTACCACTTCGGTCAAGGCAATATAAATGTATGTGTTTTGCAGTGAGAGCTGGTGTGGAATGACAAGATGATGCCTGTCCTACCACTGTAAGCATTTGTCCCGAGTGTGTGGGCTTCCCATATCTGTTGAAACCTAATGAATCCCATGTGCCGTTTAGCGCTGTATCAATTGAGGTAATGAAGAACATTGAATGTACTGCGTCGTCGGTAGATCTGTATTGTTCAGGATTCATATTACACTGTGATTATAGAGACTGTCTCAATACACTAGGCTCATCTCACTTGTGCTTTTAGAAATGTTTAAAGGGGAGGGAAATATCCTGGAATGTTTGTTCCAGTTTTTTTTTCCAGTAGCTGCTTTCTGTATTTCTAATAAACTGGTGAAATACCTCACCAGTTCACTCATTTGCAGATTTTTTTTTTGTTTTTTTTTTTGAGCACTTAAACAGGCTATTTAGGAGTTTTGTGTGACAAAGTCAATGTGGATCAAGAAAAAGCTATATTTAAAAAAGGCTTTGCTTCATTTTGTTGCTTGGAAATTAACAACTGAGCTAAAGAGGCTTGAACTACTAAGTGGTGCTTTGACGATAATGCTGTGATTGCTTCATAATCTTAAAGTGGAATATTAGATCAGCCAGCCACATTGAGAACAATTTCCTCATAATTTGATAGAAGTCAAGTGTTTCCTATTTTGAATCAGTTTTGGATCAAATTTTGTCTCAGAAGGCAATTAAAGTCCTAATATGCCTATTTATGGTCTAACTAATTTGCATTTAGATTTTGCACAGCAAAGGTATTCACCTTTTCTTGACCATCTTCCTGTAAAAGCAAACATCAATGCCTTTTATTGTGATTTTATGTGTTGAACCAACACAAAGCAGCTCATAATTGTAAAGTGGAAAAAAAAATGTTTGGTTTTCAAATATTTAAGAAATAAAAATCTGAAAATAGTGACAAGCATTTACATTTAGTTTCCTGGATCCCCTTACAGTCAAAGTAACCTGGTCAGTCTGGGTGGACAGTGTCTTTGAACATCAATTGTCAAGTCTTACCACAGATTCTGGATTTGACTGGACAAGTTCAATTCACTTCACAAATGCTTTATTAATCCCAGAGGGAAATAAAATGTTGCAACTCGTACTATCCAAAGTTCTTCAAACAGTGGTTTATTCAGCAGCTATGTCTCTTATAAACAGCCAATGCGCTCCGAAGATGGTGCTGGTCATTTTACCTCTTTCCCTTTTCATACTTGACTCTTTTGAGTATAAATTGCAGTTTCCCAGGACTATGTGTTTTGTAAAAGCCAATGAAGATTCAAAGTATTTTAAAATATTTCAAATCCAGGAGTAGGATTATCTCACACTCATAGTGTGCCCCAGGAAATTAAGTTGTGTGACCAAGGGGTCCCCAAACTCGGACCTCGAGGGCCGGCATCCTGCACGTTTTTATTCTCTCCCTGGTCGTACAAACAACTTTTTCAGCATGCCAGTGTTCTTCTTAGGCCTCCTAATGAGCCATCATTTGATCCAGGTGCGTTAAACCAGGGAGAGAACTAAAACATGCAGGATGCCGGCCCTCGAGGACCGAGTTTGGGGACCCCTGAGTATTTTTATCAGTTTGTGGTACCATCTTGACCAGCAATTTGTCCTCCATTTTGAAGTAACAACTTCCCCATTACTTGTACCCAGGTCATCCACCAACTGACCTTTAAGAAATGTACACAGTCTCTTTGAAAAATAAATAAATAAAATAGGAAGAATTGTCACATTGGGAAATGAAGCCTGAAGTGATTTTACTATCAATCACTGACTACTGGATATCAGCAACACATAGAAAGTTTTTATATTAAGTTTAAGTTGCCTGCTGTGGAGAGAGGCACCAGTCCCTCCAGTGTGTAGCTGGTTTAGACAGTAGATGAATGAATAATTAAAAAATAATTTTAAAAAAAAACCTCTAACCTAAAAGTCTGAGCTGTTAGGGTCTAGAAATTTATATTTTACTATTAAGGATGTTATTGTAAATGTATTAACACTTTTTTTTAATATATAGATTATAAACCCTATTTTTAATAACAAAAGGGTATCAGGACTCAGGAATTTGATTTGATTATGTGTTAGAACTGCTTGCCATACCTTCGCTTTGCAGATAGCGGGGAGCCATTCACAGCCCAGCGTTTCCTTGTTGTTGCAAAAATGTGTTTAGACCCAACCTACCTTATCCACCAATCACAGGAGAGCGTTTCCTCCCACTGTATCTCCAGCTCATCCACGGTTTTCACAAGAAGGTAAAAGATTTACGTTTTCTTAACACGAAGAGACAGTAAACAGTCGACTGTATTGTCGCCTTCCTACCTGCCGCCATGTTTTCACTGACGCGTAGTACTTAAGAACCTATTTTAGGTTATATTAAACATTTTTGTTAGACCCTTTTGCTGTTCGTTTTGTGCTGAAGCTTTTCAGTTGATACTAACCAGTTACAAAGTGACACTAACCACCCGAAACGATGAGATAAGGTAAGTAGTCATACGTTGTACATTTTCTTCCTTTTTTATTTGTCTGTTTTAAGTTTGTATTGAGGTGGTATAATAAAACTGTGATTTCGATATTATCTGGAGTCCTTGTAAATGTCTCTTCTAACTCTCCTTAGCTCGTGACGGTTATTGGTTCATTATATTTGGAAAAACCAACACCCTCCAGTGTAAAATTCAATTGTTTCAACCCTTGTTTTGAAACAATTGTGCAGGTCCACCTACTGTATACACCGGGAACGTAATAGTTTTGCCTGCTTTAGAATTGACAGATGGAGCTATGTGGATTAGAACATCATCGAAAGGCTGATGTGTTTCAATTATTGAAACTATAAGGATCCTTTACACGGGTTGATAACGATGTATTCGAAGATTAAGCTTGGAACAGTTTTATATTTCATAAGACCTGTAAAGAAGGATTTATTTTATTTTAAAAAGTAGGGTTAGTGCTTTTGATTCAGCTTCCCTTTGCATGAGTTACTGCATCAGTGTGACGTGGCATGGAGGCAATTAGCCTGTGGTTCTACTGAGGTTTGAGATTGCTTTGATAGCATAATTTAGGTCAGGTTAGGTGAGATGATAAATTGATCAATGAACCAACTCTTGGTGCTCTTGGTAGTGTGCAAGTCCTGCAGGAAAATGAAATCAGTATCTTACTTTCAAATTTAAAATTGAATTAAAAACACTGTTTTGTGTATTTATTTCCATTTCAAAGTGCCCCATAAATACTCGCTTGAACGATCAGTTTTCTTGATGAGTTAATGGAATGTGAAATGTCAGGCTTTTCGTTTTTATTAGCTGTGATGATGTAAATCTGCCACAAGATGTCAGTATTGTCTTATATTCCTTAACCAAAGAAATTAAGCATGTTCATTCAAAAAGGATTTACTCTCTGGGAGCATTTGCTTTTGGAAGTTAAATTTCACCAAAAAGGAGATGTCGCTTCTCCTTTCTCTCCTCTTCCTCAGACAATAACAGCCGGAGATGGATGAGGGAGCCGTCGGAGTAGATTATTCCATCTGGAATCTCCTGAAATCTACAGCCACAGCCATCCTGCTCAGGAAGACCAACGATGATGTTAAGCTTGGACTTCGCTTCACTTTTTGGACAGTGATATCATTTAGCTTTGACTTACTGTTAAAAATGTCGACAGTGCGGCGTTTTCAGTCGATTTAAAAAGTCTTTCTCACCTTATTTCTCTGCAAATGAGGTGTAGAATTATCATAACAAATGTAGGGCAGATATGATAAACGAAAACATCATTTAGACAAGTTATGATTTGTGAGTAGGAGCGCAGCAATATGCTCTTACCCTAGAGGGAAATTTTTTCTTATTGTCTACCTTCTACTGCAGGGGGTCTCCATCATCCTAATGATGTAGGCTCTCCTTTAATATCAAAAAGCGTAAATAGAGATCCTTTCTTGTGCCATTTAGGATGCAGCACCATTATTAGCTTCATACGCCTACCATACTGAAGATGAAGACAGATCAGTTTTATTTGTACTCTGCAGAAATAAAAGTCAATTTCTGGTTCTTTCCACAGGCGAATACTGAGTGGCTTCATTCAAAGTTCAACCTCCCCTCTCTCTTCTTCTGTGGTGCTTTAAAGGAGCGATTTAAATCTGCAAGTATTCATCAACAGATTTCTTGAAATCGGAACTCGTTCACATGCGTTAGATGTCCCGAGCCTCATCCTCAGGCTTACAGCTTTTTTTTTTTTTGCTTTTTTGCGTTTTGCAGCAGATATTTCAGGTTTTTAGCGAACCGATAGTTATCCCGAATGGGTGCGCTTATTGCTCAAGAAGAGGAAACAATGAGGACACTTGATTTTTACAGCCTGTGTCTAGTGAACATGTTTAACAGCGAGCGTCACAGATTTACCTCAGTGTTACTTCTCTTTGACTTTTACAGTTTACTGGGCTATAAAATAAAGTGTTTTGGATCAGTAGCTTGGTTTTTGTTCAAATTTAGTCGCTTTTGTCAGTTAACAAATTTCCAATGATTTTATCTTGCCCAATTGAAGCACCAAAGTGTAGGGTTGCATAGCATGTCCCTCTTTTTTTTAATCAATCAACCTCACTTCAGATGTAGATTTTTATATCTTTAGAACACCACGTCATAATGAGATTTTTCCACTTGCTTTACTAGTTTGTCATGAAAAACTCAGGCTTCCATGTAAACATGCATCAGATGGCATCACAGAAGGCACAGACAACTTATCAGTTCTTTTCATTACATCCTTTTGCCTTTTTATTTTACTTTTTTCTTGTTTATCTGCATGTTTTTAAGCAAATTATTTCTTTAAAGGGGTTTACTTGTATGCTGTCCCCAGAGATTACCAAGGCTTAGCTGATCAGCTGTCATCTTGTGCCTTTTGTGATGTTATCAAACCTAATCTAATCATACCAGATTTTTATTGTATCTCTTTTGGTTATTAAGAACTGTATTTTGTGAAACCCTGCAGTACAAATCCGTGCTTCTTTTATTTCCAGTTTTATTGTCAGTGAAAACAAAAATACACCATTGGACGCCATTTTTAATGAAAACAATGAGAACATGCGCAGAAGACGTTTTCTCAGCGTTTTATTGAGAGCTTTCAAGCACAAACAGGAGAAGATGAAACGTGATCTTGACACACTGCATTTGTGTCAAGATCATAATGATGCAACTTCCAAGTGTTTCAAGCAAGTTTTTCCCTCTCACCGTGACATAAGCTAATAACATGGTGTGAATGAATAACATAAACAGGGCTCGCTATTAACTAAACTATGTCGGAAGTCAAAAAGAAAAGAAAAAATACCTTATAGGCTACATCTACTATAGAAATCCTCGTCTATTCACTGACACATATTTGTTTGTCATTTTTCTTCTTAGAAACTGGGAGCAAAAAGCATCTCTCATGTGAATGGGCTAATTAAACAGGTAGACCCTTAAGGAATGGAGGTCACTTTATCTGTAGACCTTGCTCCACTCAGAGGGAGTCAATCACTGCTGACACGTCCCAGGAGCCTCTCAGTGTTCTGCATTCATTCATACATATTCAGAGATAAGTCGTAAGGTTCCAAGGTAAATGACATGTTGAAGTGACACGAGGTTCAAACTGTGCAGTGTTTTTTCAATAAAGATTTAATTAGGTCTTTATGTGGTAATTGAGGTTTTTATCTTGCTTTCCAGTTGCTTATGCTGAGCGTTCTTACAGAACTGTTGAAAGTTACTGTTCCTTAAAGTGAAATTTGGCGTCAACACCCTCTACCATCTCTGAGCAGGTGCAAGTGGAGTAAAGGAAGGCAAAGGCAGGTACTTGCCTTGATTTTGTGGGTAAATATTTTGTTTTATGATCTTGGTCCCCCCCATACATTAAGGTTACTCAATGCAACTGGTAAGGTGACAGTAGCTTAGCATCTGTAGAGTAGAATGTAAAAACTGGGAGGGGACTTGCGTTGTTTGGAGTTTATTTAGAAATTTGATGCAGAAGTGAATTAAATCCTTCACAGTTGATAGAATTTAAATAGTTTGAAGCTCAGAAAATAAGTAAAATCAAGGACCAGATATAGATTTTACATCCCGATTATTCCCTACGTTCAACAATTTTGTTGTACAAAAGTAAACATTAAACATATACATATACTAAGAGCTACGAACAAGACTTTTTCTGACAGCAGAAAGTCATTGAAAACACTATAAATGTTGGCTTAAAACAAAAAACTGGTGCGAGATAAAGATAAAAACATCACTTCTGATCTGATTATGTTGAAATAATAGACATGTTTTTCTGTGTGCCTTGCTGGTCTTCTTTTGTAACAGAAATACTTTTAATACGGTGATACAGACTGAAATCAAACATTTGAATCATGTCAAGTGTGAATTTTAATTGTGTCGTGAAAACTAGATATTGAAAGGAGTTTACAACATTTTTTTCTAATTAAAAATGGTGCTTGAATGCATCACAAAAGGCTTTGTTTTGACTTTTTTTTTTTTCAACTGTAAGCTAAATTGTGTCAAACTGGGAAAGTGATTTCCCATAAATTTGAGAATATGCTTATAATGACTTTTATGCAAACCAAAAGGGGAAAAAAAAGAATTATTACAGCATATAAAGGCTTTCTGGATCCAAACAAATTTGTGAAAACAGCTTAAATACTTGCTTTCGTATTTCTTAAGAATAAAATTCAGGCACTATTACACTTAAAACTTTTGCATAATTTATAAGTTTCAGATCCCGTGAACAACGGTTTCATATCTATTAAAACGAAAACAATTAAATGCTTTCCAAATTCTTTAAATTGTGCATTTTAAATCCCATTATTCACTGTCTATTGCATGTTTGGCAGCTTAGCACAAAACAGTTTTTTTAGTTTGTTTTTTTGTAATATAATTCTTTCAGGCGTGACAATGCAAAAGCTGATTACATTTAAGCTATTTTTTTTTTAAAAATATGAAAGCAAATTTGTCTCGCCAGACAAAAATGAAAACAGTAAACAAGAGCAGAGGCAGCAGTCTGGAGGAGAAAGTTTTCCAATAAGATTAGCACAGAGCTGCATGCCAACGCATGGCCGTATAGGCTGCACTCAGGCTGAAATGTGTGACAAAGTCTGCAAATATCCGTGTGACCCTTTGAGAACACACACTTTCAGCACAGCAAGAATACGTGCTGCAAAATATGCCAGAAGAAAAAACTATTAAAATCCTGCCCTCTCAGAAGTGTTTTAAGTAACCACATTTTATTATTCGACACTAAGTTTAAAATTTGTTCAAATAAATGTAAAGAAAGAGAAGCAAAGAGTTCTTAAATGATTATTCTAGACACAACATCATTTGCATCAATTTAGATCAGATCAGTTTGAAGTTTAGAAAAAAATAAATAGACACTTGTTGCCCTCTGAACCCAGACAGTTCTATAACGGTGGCTGTTTTTAGCTCTCATGAGTTGTTTTAAAGCAAACTGAAGTGTTATTTTTATTGCAGTAAATTAGGATCACGTGTAAATAATTGCTTAACTTGCCATAAACATCTTCAAATTCACTCTTTTCCAGCTTTTTGCAATTTTTTAAGAGTGGAAAACAAAGCGTACAAATTCTTCACTTGGCTGAATCTCTTCAAATAATAATAAAAAGGGTTCTGTTGAGACATAGAAGCAATTTTAAGCATTTTCTTGCAGTACAACGACATGTGCTGCAAAAAAGATTTCCGTTTTTTGCATATTGTTTTGAATCAAAGAGGGGGGGGGCAACACCCGCCATTTTCTGATGGGTCTCAACACTCAACAAAATCTGAGCAGAAGACAATTTTTATTTATTTATGTTTTTCTCCTAGTTTTGGAAAACACCTTAATGCAACAGAAACCCTTCTGCTTACACCTTAACTGCAGCTGCCTTAACGCAAAGATTGTTTGCATCAGTTCAGTTACTGCAAGACTCTCATTCAACATGGCGTTCACAGCCTGTGTTCCCTCTCTGGCTGTCCGAAGCGGTCAGTCTCAGGGTTTAAATGGTGCTAAGTTAAATACATGTATATATGTATACATGGAAAGAAAAGGATTGATTTAAATATATACATTAAAAAAATGTACAGTAAAATAAAAGCAGGCTCACCGGAAAACAGAAGCTCTGGACTCACTGTAGCCTAATGGGGGTTTGTTTGCGCTTTGGAGACGCAGACTATATCTTGGAGAGAGGCCAATAACGGCTCAAAGTTGGGCTATAAGCTGTGTTTTACTTAAACAATCCACCTCCCCCCTCTTTTTCCTCCTCCCTCAGCCCTTTCCCCTTAGAAATACCCCCCACCCTAAAGAGAAAAAAAAAAAAAACGTGAAAAAGCAGCTCGATTTCTTTGTCTAATCTACAGCAAGCGCACGGATCTTCCCCACACAGGATGCAGCTTTGCTCGGAAACTTTACGTTAGTTTGCACCCCCTATGGAATTCGCTCTGAAACTCGAAGAGGGAGACATGGGGGAGGGCGGGGAGACTTTTTCTGTACATTCCTCAGCGATACATTCACTACTCTTCCCGCAGAGTCTCCCCACACAAACACACGCATGCACAGAGTCAGAGAGAGAGGCTGCAGCCATGCATCAGCTCATTTAAACCGACAGGGCGAGGAGAGAGAGTGCAAATGGCTGCTGTCTATACATCCTGGAGCAACACAAAGAGCAGCACAATCTGACGCTTTTCCAACCGACGGAGCAACTCTGCGTGGGCTCCATTGTTTTGGATAGCGGTGGAAATTATTAAAGCTAAACACCTTGGCTCATGGGGATTAGGGGGAATGTTTTTGCCTATATTGTTTAAACGCTATTTAAATCGCTTACAGGGAATAAATGTCTTAATTTGAATTTGATGAAATAATTCTTCTGAGACATTTGAGGAGTCGCAAACTTCACAAGACGTATCATGTATTCAAGCGTTTTAAGGATCTTTAATTAAATGCGTTCTCTTTTATTATTAATATTATTATTATTATTATCGTTTAAATAACCCTGCTTAATGAGAGCAGCCGCAGGGAAAGTAAAGGGCGGCGGGAACTTATTGAAAAAGTTGAGAACCGTTAGAAGAAAGCGGCCCGGATCTGGCGTGTTTCGTTCCATCTTTAGGGTTTACGATGAAGCGGAGGAAACACGGCCGCAGACGCACAGTTGGCGCGCTGATTCATATAGAATAGTTGAAGCCGGGGAGCCAATGAGCGAGCGCGGCTGAGGCCGAGCCCGCAGCGGTGGCGCTAGGAGGCTCCGCGCCGCGCTGATTGGTCGAGCAGGCTAGCCAATCGGAAGGCGCGGTGTGTTTGCTTAGGAGCAGGGAGAAGAGGAGGTGGAGGAGGAGTACCCTCCGAGGCAGACATGGCCCCTAGAGTCTGAGCCGCTGGATGAAGGGCCCACACTTCCCCTTTGTAACCTGCTTTTAGATGAGTATGCACATGGAGATAAACACTGCAGGGATATTCAGTAGCTTTCAAAAGTCTATACGCCCCAGGTTTTGTGACATTAAAAAAAATCCTAAGTATTTTCACGACTCCTCCCCCACCCCCAACACCATATAATTTGAAATTTAGCTTGTCTACTTTAACTTAAAAACAAACAAATGTGTAAGCAGGACTACTATAAAGAATGATAAAACATATGCAACCCAACAGCACAAGTGTACGAACCCTCAATACTTTGATCAAGCCTATTCAATTTCAATATTCCATCTCCATTGCTTGGAATCTATCATCAAACAGTCATTTGCAAAAGTTCAGCAACTCCATCAGATTGTGAGTACACCTCACGTCCAGTCAACAGTCCAGGATATGGTCTGCGGAATTTAATTCTAAATTCTGTCTTTTTAATTTCAAATCATACACATTTTTTCCCGCTAACTCTTTATTTTTCTCTTTATTCTGAGGTATAACTCCACTCTGAGGCTAACGAATGAATCTCCTTGTCATCTTCGACACCTAAAACTTTTAGGTCAGAAATGATTAGTATTTTCAACCATTCATACTTTTAATCTCAGATCACAATGCTGCCACCGCCGTGTTTCACTGTTCTTTTGTTCATGTTCACTGTTGTTAATGTGACAAAACGTCAATTAATCAATTATGAGACATGGTCCCATAAACTTTCAGAAAAATTTTGCAATTTTTTGATGACTTATTTTTTGGAAGTAAAGACTTAGAAAAGCTTTACTGCCCTGACTCTTTGTCCTAGCATGAGGAGAACAGTGAACATTTTTGTCATGTCTAGAAAAAAAAACTACTGAACTTTGCAGAAATTTCTGCCGCTTCATCAGGGTTACTTCCAGTCTCTGTGCCCGTTTCAAGCCTTTCAGCCATTTTGAGGAAACCTTCAGTTTCCCATAATTTGTTCCACTAGTCATAACTGTCTTTATTGTCCTGTTGTTTTTACATAATGCAGTCGATTTTTGTGTCTTTCTCCTGGTTGATTTGTACAGGACCATTATTTATCTGTTGCAAACTCTCAGCAAACTGAGGCTTTAGCTAAATGATTCAATAAGCAAATGTTACACAGATTCTTCTGGGATAGCTGAACTTTGTTTTGGGTAAGCGAGATTCAACAAGTTGGACGTCAGTGTGTACCATAGAAGGCTAAAAGGCTGACCCTCTGCAAAAAGGTGCTTAGCCAGATCTATGCAATCAGGTGGCTGCAACATTTTTATGTACTTTTGTCTTTGTTAAGTTTTCAGCTGAACTTCACAGGTTGTTGTAGGTTGAAATAAGGCTTGGAAAATATTTTTGAAATTATTTATTATAATATAATTTTTTGCATCACAACAACCTGCCGTATTAACTGGGCGTATTGATCATTTATTGCTTAACAGCAACCAACACCAATTATCCAGCAGCTAACAGGTCAGGCATTAGCAAGAGCTTCCTGGCACATTAACCCTTAACCCCAGTTGGGTTTTTTTGGCACCAGTCACCTTTACTGAATAGCGTTGGACAGTAAAGAGAAGGGGATGAGATGCAATAAATTGCTGAAAATCAGGACTTGAGCCTGGGACAATCACCCCAAGAACTGTAGCCCCTACAGCTGGTGCATGTGGTCTACCATCTGAACCATGCAAACCCACAGCCCCAAGGTTTTTAAGATCCCAAAATCCTTTTTTAAAATGTATTTATGAATGGATGTTTTGCGAACTCTGTGTTTTATACATTTCCAAATAAATTCATATCAAGTCAGGCATTTTGATCTGTTGGATTTTTGTGCAGAGAACCAATACACAACTACTTGCAAGTGTCGCTTCAAGGATGGCAAATGTGACAACAGCATGCTTTGGTTTTGATGTATTTCTATGGGTGTATGACGTTGCCACAAACAAGTCTGGCATAGTTGCAGTATAATTTCTGCTTTGTTTATTTTATCTATTTATTTTTTGTAACAGGTAAAGAAATTTTAAGAAGTTATTACATTTTTAAGAGAACATTTTGGGAAAGACAAAAGCTAATTTTTTTTTTTTAAATCCTCTATTTTAGTGAAGGTGTAAAAACTTCAAGTTTTTTTGTACCTAACTAACAATCTGTTGTAATTTGCTTAAGTTAAAAAGGCCTATCGGTGGGCGGGCACCAAACATGGGGTCCTCCTAATTCCTTGCATTCATTCCAAATATATTTGAGTGAATGAACTTTCTTTGCAAGTTAATACCTCAATTTGATATGAATTTTAGTGGCTGACATGCTGAAGCACATAGAGAACCCTGGAGAAATCATAGTGGAGGGTGAGCAGTGGATACCCAAGCCTCATTGACAGCACTAAGACCCTCCTCATGGTTCTGATTGGTTGTTTCCTTCAGACGAGAAGGCAGACGAGCTAGATTTTTTTTCTCAGAAATTTCTGTGACAACATAGTGACAATTTCAACAAATATGTAAAAAAAATTAATATATATAAATATATATATTATAAAAGTCACATACTCCAGCTTTAATTCACAGTTAATCATTCTTGTTTACCTTGTGCCAGCTTTTCTCAGGATACCACTAGTGGTACTTATAAAAACCACACATTTACTATACTGCAAGAGTTGTCTAAATAGCAGCAACAGAGCAGGGTGTGATGCAGTTCTGTTAAAATTACTCTTTACCAGCATCCTAGCAATATAGCACACAGCAGTATTTGAAAGCCTGCAATATCCCAGCTGCTACATGTCACAAGACTGCCGTTAGAAGATAGTGAGCAGATCTAAAAGGTTCACTGGAGATTTTCTGCCTATAGTTGCACTTTATATTATGATAGTTAAATCTTTTCTGCGTTCTGTTTTGTGGGTTTCTGTGTTTAGAACATTTTCCATTTAATCATTTTAACATTAAGCCTAGTATCTTGTTTGTCATAACCAATTTGCTCTACAATGCAACAACAGCTCTTGTCGAACGACCAGTGCATATATGCACCCCTTTATCATGAGTGATAAAGGGGTCCTTTAGGCTGACCACTTCGCTCCCCAACCGACATGGATCAAACAGGTACAGTGGATGGATGGGATAGACGATGGCTGGATGGACAGATGAATGAAAACAACTGATTTGATTAAGCAACACCAACAACTACTTTCCCTTATTTTACCATGGAGATTGGGTTGACTAGTTTATCAATTTATTACTCATTTTGATCAATGGGTGGACTTGATAAGTTAGGGTTACAAATTCTATTACAGCCCCCATTCACTCTTCATACTCCAACCTTTTTTTTTCAAAGCATACAATAGGCAATTCATATTTGTGCCAAGCAACATGTGGCCAGTGGATTAAAGTTATGACTTTATTTATTCATTGGCTACCTTTGAGGACATGCAATTATTATATTGTTAAATTTCTTAATTAGATATGTGATTTTGAATAAATTTATCAGAAGAAGTATGTAAATGCATTGTTGTTTATTTAAGAGTTTTTTTAGTCGCTGTTTGATGATAATATTATTTTCAGGACAAGTGTAATTGAGTTTATTTACCATGGACAGTTCAAGTTAAATAAATTTGTCTGTTTTATTTTTATAAGATAAAAAAAATATTTAGTTTTTATAAAACAAGTAACTTTCTATTTTTTTGTATTAACAGAAGCGATAGTCATGTAGTTAGTCCAGCTAGAATATGGCAGCCGAAAGTGTCCTGTAGAAGATAGTGAAGGGAGCTGAATGGATCATTAAGGCTTGCTGCTTAACTGCACTTTATATTATTGGACGTTTTACCCCTATTTAACATGCACTATGCATTTCTGTGTGTCTATGTATTTGTGTTTTTGTCATTTTGAATCATTTCTCTTACACTGGTGAGTTGAAGGATTCCAGAAAATTAGACATTACTTCATACGTTGCTAATTTTTATTTATTTTTTGCCATTAAAATGAAAATAACTTGATTTGAAAAAATAAAAAACTTTTACAGGATGGGACTTACTGCAGTAATTCATCGATTTCTATACTTTGACACATCTTATTAGGGTTTTTAATCCTCCTAATTTCACTAGAACATATCAGAGTCCATTCACTGATTACATGCAAGACCCTTTGTATACACCACATGTTGAAAACCTTGTATAGAATCTGCTTTGACAGTATATTGACTCCTGGCCATTAGTAGGGTTGCTTGGTGTGACTCTCTCATAAAATGGACATTACTGTTATCTTCCTATGTTTTCAGTTAACCCACATAAGTTATAGGTATGCATTCAACATGTGTCTATACGTTACAAGGCACACTAGGGAAACACTGGAGAGGGAAACCACTCCCCTCATTCACTGTTTTTTTTTTTTTTTAATATACGGGCATTTGGGATTCTTGTCTTCGCTCCACATGGGTATCCGTTGCGCCAAGAAGTCTAATAGATATTTTAAGCAAACAGCAGGAATCCCAGCTCAAGCCATACTTTTCCTGCGTGTGACCTCGAGTAAATGGGGCCTGCTGCTGGACTTTGAGTTGTGGACCAAAGAGGGCATGGCTCCACTCTATGGTGGAGAAGATGGATGCCGCCATGTGGGAAGTAGTAGTAGACGTGTCATTCTCGCATTGCATGAGGGCCCAAGGAGCGGCGCAGGGTCCTCCCATGCAAACAGGACTCTTAATATTAAATGTTACTAATGCAAAGTTTTAATAACATATAGCGCAAACTCGCATATGATTGGCCCCACCCCCTTTTGCCACGCTCTTTCATTCAACCGTGTCATCACTACAGCGCACTTATGCGCTCAAGCCCCCGCAATATCAGCGTCTCCCTGCTATGGGCGTGCGTATGCTTCAGCCGACCAATCAGAAGCCAGGCTTTGCAGAGCAAGGCACCAAGAATGTGATTCTGGTGAAGACACTAGTTAGCACGGAAAACCTTTACGCACATAACTCTCATGGCATCCCCCCCCCCCTCTCTCTCTCTCTCTCTCTTCCAACACCAATCCACTCTTCCCCTCCTTTTTCTCTTCACTCCTCATTCGCTGCTGTCTCCACCCCAGATTCCCGTGCAATTTTCCCCCGATCCCCCAAACACTTAATTGAGCAATTGGGATTCCTCACGTGTGGGCTGATTTGTAGTTTGAACACGTGGCTCATTCAGAAAAAAAAAAAGCCGGAATAGCGGAGGATCTTTTTTCTTTTTTTTTTTTTTACTCCTCCTGCCCTTTCTTCTTCTTATTCCAGGCTGTAGACTCAGAGGCGGGCGCCAGCCAGCCTTACTGTGTGTGACATTCTCTGTCTCTTTGCCAAAAGGGGTTTTTGGAGGAAGAGACAAAAGTAGTTTCTCCTCCTTTTCTTTTTTTCCCCTTTGCCCGGCCCGCCATCGTTTTGGAGCGAGGCGAGATTAATAATTGAGCATTTATTTATTGCGCGACAGTGACAGAGGCGGGGGGGCGAGGGAGCGCAAAACGCACTGTGGAGGGGGCTGCCAGTTTAAATCTATCTGTGGCTCGAACCGACCGGGAAGCACGCCCCAGCCGCTCCGTGTAGTAGTAGTAGTAAAAGGGCCAGGGGAGAAGAAGCACGCAGGGCGATTCGGGCGCACATCCGCGAGAGAGAGCGAACAACTGTCTCTTCTTTTCACCACCTCCCCCCTGCTCCACCTCTCTCCAGCGTAAAGATTGTCCCGTTTCGGCGTGGAACATGAATAAGCTATACATCGGCAACGTGAGCGCAGAGGCGAGCGAGGAGGACTTGGAAAGTATCTTCAAACAGTGGAAGATTCCGCACAGCGGTCCGTTTCTCGTCAAAACTGGCTACGCGTTTGTGGATTGCCCGGACGAGAAGGCGGCGATGAAGGCCATCGATGTTCTTTCAGGTGAGATTTTAATTTGAAACAATTGGCGGAAAAAAATAAATAAATAAATTACTAAAAAATTAAAGTGAAATGAAGAAATACGCACGACCTTTACTACATGTGTCCAAATTTCTTTACGAATATCTATGACAAATGCATGTATACTCCTGCAGGGTGGGGGTGTATCCAACTGTTTCTCTCTCTCTCTCACACACACACACACGCACAACCTTTGCATGGCCTTTTGACACTCTGGTTTCAGACAAATGGCTTCAACGCCTTACAAGTTTGAATGAAATTTCTGTTATTTCCATTGATAAAATGGTAGCGTAAACACAATCATGAGGATATCGAGGCTTAACGTTGCTCGCAGGCAGCGAGCCTGTGGACGCCGTGCAGTGAGCGTGGAAGCCCAGTGTTCTGTTTTTTTTTTTTTTTAATCTTTTTTTTTTATTTTGTGCTACTCTTTTCAATTTCCAGCCTCCAGTCTTAACATAAATACTCTGTATCAGGTTTTCAAAGTGTAGGCCGTCGAAGTGAAGCCACTTCGCCCATGCATGCTGACACACCAGGTGGTTTAATTGTGTTAGCGAAAATGTAGGCCAACTTACTGAGCCACACTTTGCTTTTGCATATTTTCAGACTTTTCGTCTCATTGGGGTTAACGGGAATTTAGCGAAACTCGTGTAATTTCACACAATACGACTTAGTCAAAACTTATACTTCAAATATCACGTCTTTGTTAAATGTACTACATCGCCATGTTCACGTACTGTTTTGGTAAGAAAGGGAAGGAACGAACGTCCTTAATTAGCACTTTTTTTTTTATGAAGCTTGAGTTGAATGGAGGTCATGTGGTGGACAAATTAAAGTGGCATTTTTGTTTTATTTCTTTAGGTAAAGTTGAACTTCATGGGAAAGTTCTGGAAGTGGAGCACTCTGTCCCTAAACGTCAAAGGTAAGTCAAATATTACGTTTTGTAGGATAGCTTAGCTTTACTTTGAACACCTAACATTTTATTTTACAAGCAGCGTCTTTTCTATTTTTAAAGTAGCGTGTACAATACGCTGTGTTATTAAACACGCTTATTTTCGAAATGGTGCCCTTTTTTTTTAAAAAAATTCTGAAATGTATTTTCATCCATAATCTTGTGGGGTCAAATAAAAAGGGTGCACGGTTGTGTACTGTACTCCCTTCGCCATGACTGCACAGTGCTCCTGAAACCGCTGTGAATTTGGCTTCATTTCGCACGTCCACCATATTTGTTTTCTTAAACACGCATACAGCGACTGTGTGAGCTAAAAGCTCGAGGTGGCTGGTTGACCCTCGAAATGTGTGTTTTGGGTGCGAGCACAGGCTGAATTTATGGCATACGGGCCTTTTGTGGAGTCGTCCATTTGAGAAGGAGCTGCCCGTCATTCTTCCCTGTCTGCCCCACGCTTCCGCCCTTCCGCAGCACGTTGTGCTGCTGTTGCATGAGATGGACTCCCAAAAATGAGTGGAATTGTAGATTTTGGGCCCCAACTCACGAGAAAAGACCTTCAGTGTCAGAGTGGGAGCCTTGCAGTCACGCTTGGCGGTGGCGTGTTTGACTTTTTTGGAGGAAAGTCTGCATATTTCTCGTATAAGTAACGTAACTTAAGCTCCGACAGCCAGTTGACTGAAGTTTTAAAATATGTGTTGTTTTAGTGGTGACGTAATTTACATAACATAAAATACATGCGTTGAATTTTCTTGTGGAAGCATTATTTGGATGCATTACGCCAATGTATGTCTTCCCTTATTAAAATGTGCATTTTTAGTAATGGGGGAAGAAGGGAACGTTTTAATTTTATTTATAATGTTTTTACGTGTTTAGATAGATTTGGACTGGTTGGCACACTTTCTACTAAACACCGTCTAAAATAACGTACTCAATTAAATTATACTACTAAGTGTTGCCTCATAATGCATATCTTTATTTAAAATTTACTCTTGCAATTTTAACAGAAAAATTACCAATGACTGACTTTCACAATATGTGTGTGAAAGTTTCAGTAAATAACTCCTTTTTTCAGATAAGCAAATCTAGAAATGTATTACACTTGGTGTACTTTAAATATGAAAATAAATCGATTTTTTTTTTTTTATTGTGTGCAAATTATGTGTGAAGAGCTAATCTTAAAAAAAAAAATCAGATCTTTATTGCATTATATATCAAATCAACAAAACTGAAAACAGAGCCCACAGTCCATGACTTTTTTTTTTTTTTCTTAACTCCTAGTACTCATAAGGCAACAAACCCTAGGCAAGCTCTTGACAAATGTTTGAGCTAGCTACCACATGATGTTAGCTTGCGAGTGAAAAACTGATCTCAAATCAAGGGTATTCTCTTCAGTTTTTATTATAAATGCTGGTTCCATTTATTTATGTATGTGACTAATATGTGGCCTTTTAATATATAACCCCCCCCCCCAAAAGTATATTATTTACTGGGTAGTGGAAATTACCTTAGTTTTATGTCCTGCAAAAGAACAGACTATAAGGTCAAATGTATAGACTCAAAATTTCACGTGTGGCAGTAACAAGCGTTTTGACTTCTAACTCTACCCTGCCCTAATATTTGTCACTAGATGTTTGGGGGGGGGGTATACTGGAGTTTTGGGATCTTGACGTGGAATGTGTTTCTCTGGCAACTGGTGGGATTTTATTTGTAATATTTAAGCTGCTTTTAGAAGCCAGGTGAATTTGACTAGAATTTTGGTGCTAAATCTATCTTTGCCGTCTTATAGCATGTCCTGCATTGTTGACTGTGGCTGCACAAAAGTCCAGTTTTTGTGCTGCTTTGTTGGAGCCAGGAGAGTTAAAACATGCTAGTCCTACACCATGTAGGACTTTGCGATGGCCGTTGATGGGAATAGTGCTCATTATAGGCTACACACATACTTGCATGCACACACTCGTACTATGGAGAGGGGTAGAGGGGCTCTCTTTACATTCCAGCCTACACACTGTGACTAGAAGGCTTGGCCAATCATTATACCTTAACCTTTGAACTCCTCAGGAAGAGGAGGTGCTACACCACAGATCAAGGTGGGGTTGCTACATCTAGGAGGTTCATATTAAGTCGGTGTAAAGTGACACGCTACGGAGTATGATTTTGTTCTGGGTGATGTGTTTAAAAAAATAATAATAATTTGATGTTCAGTTAAATATCTTGGTTTACAGCTAGCTTACAGACGGCCATTTCAATCTTTGCTTCTTTTTTTCTTCACTTAAAAATAACACTCACTCTTTAGTCATGTGCTTTTCTTTAAAAACACTTTAAGGAAGTAAAGCACTTTTCTGTTTAAGTTGTATTTACTTAACAACATTTTTACATTCTCTAAAACTGCACTTGTATTGCAATTTTTTTGCAATTAATCAATTTCAGTAAAATTGAAATGGTTTAAGCTGAAGTTATTTTGTCAAACGTATGTGTTGCATACCAGAGAAACACACATGTTCATGTGTCATACTTGAAGAAAAAAGGAAAAAAACAGTATGGCTGAAAGGAGGTTGGCTGTGTGTAAAATGGCAAGTAAATGGTTCTCTTGCTCAAAGATGTACAAGACTTTTTTTCAGTACATAATGTGGGAAATTACAATATTTGAATTGTTCTAATGAAGTTTATTGAATGTTTCTCATAGATCTAATGTCTTATCTAGATAAATGTGCATATCTTATTAGGGTTGTTTCGTAGAAATATCTGCTTTGTCTTGGTAGCAACATTCTGGGTCATGAGGTCACTAGGGAGCACACCTGTGCAGAAAAATAACTGGTTTTGGGTGGCCATATTTTTCAGTATGACCTCATGTTTTATGCTGTGGCTCTTTAAAGTGGGGGTGAGGGGGCCAGGATTTGTTTCAGTTGGATCAAGACTGAAATGTATAAAAGTAGGCTGCTAAACATTAAATGCCTGATTTGCATTAAATTATAATTTTTTTGGGGGTGAGTAGTTAGCTTGAGGTCTGTGAGGGTCACTGGGAACCTGATCGTATTCAGTCACTCAGGACTGCATATGGCATTCAGTTGCTGTGAATGGGCGTCAAGCACGGACCTAGTGTCCCTTGTTGAATACTTCTGTATGGCTGGATTATTAACAAATGGAGAAAATACAGGTGCTCTGCATGCTTCCGTCACTTGTGATGCCTCTTGTGGCTTTTATGGCTGCATGTGCCTAAGTACTTGTGTCCGTACGACCGCTTCTCCGTCATATGGGCCCATAGGTCTTAAGCAGGCGGCTAATGTGTGGCGTGTTGGTCCATTTTGAAAGTAAATAAGGAGCCCGGCCTCCTCCTGGCCATCACATGACGAGCCAACCCCAGTCACTCGCAGTCCTCCCCATCTCCCCTTCTCCTCCCACTTTTAACGCTGCTCTGCATGTTCCTGTCAGTGGACTTGTCCGTGTCCATGGCAACAGGGCCCCACCCCCACAGGGCAGAGAGGGCCCTTGTTACCCTTGCCTAAAACAGGACTATCCCCCACCCTCCATACCACACCTCACACATCTACGCACACCTCCCCAAATGAAAGGCTTTGGCTTGGAATGTGTACCCCACCACCCCAATCCCAACACATACCCTGGCTGACTTCTTGTGTGTGTGTGCAGCTATAGGTTAATCCAACTGGAAGTACTTTGTGCGTTTGCACATCTCGCATGGCGCTCCCACCGCAATGCGGAGCATTGGGAGCATGCAAAGGAAAGACTCTAGAAGAGCCAGGAATGGCACGGCGGAACGGAAAGGGTTGAAATTCCTGTTGAGTTATTTTTGAATTTTCTTCACAATTTGCTCATTGACAATTGGGTAGTTTCCTTTTGTTCCATTTGTCAAATTGGCAGATTT
Organism: Brachyrhaphis roseni; assembly: GCA_903066815.1. Taxonomy (NCBI): domain Eukaryota; kingdom Metazoa; phylum Chordata; class Actinopteri; order Cyprinodontiformes; family Poeciliidae; genus Brachyrhaphis; species Brachyrhaphis roseni. The sequence continues at coordinate 39,693 of CAEFZY010003620.1, forward strand.
GACAAATGGGGTAGCACGTGCCAGGGAAATTTTATGAATTATGGCCATTACTCTGCAAAAATGGATTTGTATGCCATATTTAAACCTTAATTTCATAAAAGGTAACATCATAATTACAATTTTTACATTCAATTAAAATATGTGCGTTTAGCGTTTAAGTGGTTTTATTAGCAAATGATTGTGGGAGCTTGAAACGTTACTCTTAAAGATTTTACTCTTACTGAAAAAGGTCAGCACACCGTTTTAGATGAACTTCACATAAATCATGTGACGTGAGTGTGAAGCTGATCTTACAGCCAGTTTGGGTCAAAGTTCAAGCACACATGGTGTATGTGTTCTTGCTCCCACCCTTGTCTGTACGTATGCTTTGTTAATTTAGGTAGGTGTGTGCACTTTAAAATGAACAGTACTTGCTGCTTTTAATGTTTAAGCTAAATCATATGGAACTCCAAAACACAGATTTACAAGTTCCATTGATTTTGTGGAAATGAACGGATCGTCGGTGTACTCCTGCTGTTGTGCATGAAACTAGTGGTGGTGTGGACCCTTAATGCTAAAAGGAATGAATTGGGGATTTTTGTCCTTGTTGTGTTTCTGGTGACGGAGCACAGCAGCACCATTGTAATTGCTGGTCTCCACTTGCTCTTGCTGTATGCACACTCTGTGTGAACAAGTACACGATTTTGACTTGTCTTGGTCCAGATTCCTGTTGGTTTCTGAGGGCATTTGCATCTGCCCTCCCCGAGCAGTTTTTTTTTTTTTTTTTTTTTTTTGACACTACAGCTGGGTACTCCTGGATAAGGATCTGTTTGGGTGGAAGAGTTGGCCTAAAGACTCGCTGGGGTTCCAACCTCATCATTCAGGGGAACAGAGCACATAATTTTAAATATACTGTATTACTACACATACGTTTTCTATTTTAAATGTGTTTGATATTGATGCCCTTGATTGCGTATTAAAGTGCCATAAACCCTGCTCAGTTTTTCTTTTTCCAAAGTCTTAACATTGTTTTCTAAATTTATTGATCTTCAGTCATGTGGTTTAAGTTGAACTCAAAAGAAACAAAAGCTGTTTTTTGTATTTTCCACTTGTAGCTTCTTGCCCTTGGTAGCTTTCACAGTTTTGTCTCCCCCACCCCACATCCCCATCATGTAATGTCGTCTTCTTCATCCATCCCCCACCCTCTTTCTCTCTTGTCTCTCCAGGAGCTGTAAGCTGCAGATCAGGAACATCCCGCCTCACATGCAGTGGGAGGTGAGTGCTAACAGGCTGCTAACTCCTTCCAGGGTGTGGCACAATCGGGCAGCTCAACTGGGCTCTCATTTAGTGGCCTCTGGAGTCACCTTGCCTTTGGATTTCAATTTAGCATGCACTTGATTATTTGTCTGACTGGGGCTGCAGCCAGTAGTGTAACTTAGATTTGTGCATCAAATGTCTGTGGCTGAAAAGATCAAGAGATTTCTTTTTTTTTTCTGAACATGGGTTCTTTAGTAGCTGGGGATAAGTCACGGAAATTTCCCATCATCACTCTTTCAGAAACTGTAAAAGTCAGCGCGCTTGAAATGTTTTTGAAGTTGGTTTTTAAAGCCTACACTTAAGCATTAAGCTGATTTAAGACTTTGATTATCTGGTGATTGTGAATTAAAGATATCGTGATTTAGTGTTATCTACACATGAGCTTTATCAAATTTGATTTAAAACAGAAAAGCAACAATGCTGTTGCTAAATTAATACATCTCTGATTAATTAATTTGTAACGTTTGCCAGTTTTGGTTACAGATTCATTCACAGAACAGGATTTGTCCAGAAATTTAAATTTTTCCTTTAGTTCTGACCTGCCAATTCAGATTTTTGACCAATTTGGATACATGTTTTGTAATACACCTAAAAGATGAGAAAAAATTGCTATATGTTGTTGTGTGGAGGTGGTTATGAAATTTTATATTTGAGTCAAAACTAAGAGTTTCCATATCCACGGACAAATGTGACAGTTTTCAGTCAAGTTTATTTGTATAGCACATTTAAGCAACAAGACAGTTCAAAGTTATTTACATCACAGAAACATAAAAAACATAAGTCACCAATTGTTGAACCAGTAACAAGCATTACATTTTGTCAAGTGCCATCAAAATTGATACACATCAAGTATGTTGCTCAACGTTTTTAGCCTTGATTGAAAGGAACTGTGTTTCAGCTGTTATGCAATGTTTCTGGAAGTTTGTTCCAGATTTGTGGTGCTTGGAAGCTGAATGCTGCTTTTCTGTTTTGGGGTGGAGTTGCTTATTGCATATTATACCATTATTGCCATTATGCTCACGTTAGATTAAGACAACTGTAATGAGCTGCAATTGCTGATTAATTGTTAGTTATCTGCTCAAGTAGCCAGCCTGTAGTAGGTTGCTTAACCGACATTCTGCTTGTAGCTTGTCAGCTTTTTTTAATTTTTTTTTATGCAATTGTAAAAAAGTGTACATATTGGAGCTGCTAAAGTTTCCAAGTCAGTTTTGTCTTGATGCTTTTTTTTTTTTTTTCTCTTTAGCCAAATTAGTCTTTGTGGAGGAAAGTGGTTTTTTTTTTTTTTTTTAGAAGCTTATTTACTATTCACAGCAACAGGTGGGGGAAGGGCAGCTCAAGATGCATTGGTTCACCAAGCAGAAGACGACTGTGCCTGCTCTGGCAGGTTCTCAAACTGAAACTTTTAAAAATCCCGATGTACCTTTGTAATAAAAGTACCAGCTATGTGCTGGTACTCTTATTACAATGTCAAAATTGTGTGTAAATTTGGAGAACAAATTGAAATCTACACTTTTCACAATTTATTCCTATCCTTATGTCTTTCAATCTTTGCTTGTGGAGGTAGATAAACATTTAAGGGGATGGGTATTTAAATTTATTTATTTTTCTTGTCTACATAATTTTCCTGCAGTTGTCTATAAAATTGTTTGATGTATCCAAAATTATTCTGAACCACACTAATCTCTTATAAAACTGAAACATAGTGTTGGCATAAGCCGCAGTGCTGAGTTTAACCATTACCTCAGGTCTGGAATTATTGTACAGATTTGTGACAAAGTGTAGTACATTTTTAGTCTGGAAGTCGACCTTTATGCTTAATTATTTTTCAAGAAAACAGGTCTGATTTGACAATGTGAAGCTGTCTGGTTGCGTAAATTACATGATCTTCAGGCGGATTTCTACAGCACTGGCGCAAAGTGACCCTCTGTCTGTTCATGCTGTTTGCTGCTCCATTAAGGGTTAACTTTGTGTCAAAATGTACATCACTTAAAGTCAGAGTTCACAGCCGTCATCTGGATAAACTTACTGAGGCTTGGACTTCAGTCGTGTGACCATGGTCTGCCTTTGTTGTTTTGTGTGTAGGAAAGTATTGTTCATTCACACAAGTATTCTGCCCAAGTGAATATTACTTCCTTTTCTTAGCCCATGCAAATGAATGCAGCAGCTTCTTAAAAACAATCTTTTTGTCCAATCCCACTGTCTGTGTGGAATTTCGTGCTGCTTTATGTGACACCCCCCACCTCCACCCTGCTTTGCAGAGGTTTAACTGTGATAACGTGCTTGCGCTGTCCTCTTTATCTTCTGCTTCATAAGCACAAAACCAATTGAGAATTTTCTTATTGCACAATGCTTGCTTGCACTTGTCCAAATCTTGGAGGTTAATGCACAGCTTTAACATTTCAGTGTGATTCAGAAACTGATCAAATGGCTGCAGACAAGCCCACGTTTTGTAATGGTGGGCTCGCTTTGCCTACGCATGTCCCTTTAATGCAGCTCCAGTATGTTCCTAGCATGTAGCGAGACAGCTTGTTTTCCTGGTATGAATGGAAAAGGGTGGGGGGAAAAAGAAGTTGCGGGGTTCAAATTAGCAGAATAGCAAGGTCTTTTAATAAAACAGCCTTGCGTATGTGTAGTAACGTATATGTCACATTGTCTCTGAAAAGGGAGAATATGGACCAAGTAGTGGCGTGTTCACAAGCTGTTGTGGGTGGGTGGGCCTGGACTGCTTCCCCTTCCCTCCATGTGCGCTGATTCACAGAATGTGTAGCATGAACCCACACCCCTCCCCCCAGCTGCTGCTGCTTCCTGCTGGAATGCACCCCACCCTTTCCTGAATGGCCTGGATTCCCATTGGTCCCATCAGGCGGACAAGCGGCCGAAGAAGCCAGCCAGCGAGGCTCGTCTTCAGGGGAACCGTATCAGTGGCGAGAGCAGCCAATGACGGGGAGCACAGATGGCAGGGAGGCGGGAGGTTGCCTGGTTGGTGGTTTATTAGAGTTATGGAGGTGGGGGCAGGGGAACGCAGTCTTGTTGGCTGGAAAGTGGGGTTGAGCTCTTGAGGGGGTGTGGCCATGAGTTTGACTGAGCATGGTCAGAGGTCCTAGCTTAGCTTACAAGCCTGCTCTGCTTCTCGCCAACTCGCAACCACATCCATGTATTAAAATTAAAAGCCTGTTTTCTTCAGTATTTGGTAAATGGAAAACTTATAGCTTCTCAAATGTATAAATAAAAAAATTGTCCGTAATTTGCTCATTAAACTCTTCAATTAGTTACATTTAGATTTCTTTTTGTAGCTTTAATTTTTTTCCTACACCATAATTGTGGTGTAGATCACAAATCTCAATCATAATATACTTTTTCAATATATTTCCTGTCACTTTCTTCACTTTATAGCTGTATGTATTGTTTTTGTAACTTTAAGGTTTGGGTTATTTATATTTTTTGTAATAACTAGGCTCATGACAACAAGTCTGAGCCAGTGTGGTATTTGATTTTCTTTAGCCATTGCTCCCTTCACATTGGACGGATGCATAGTTGTTTTTGTTTTGCTTTTTTTCCCCCAAGCTTTTATTTATTTATTCTTTTGTAATAATTCAGGTCCTTATCCACAATTGGCTCATTTTGCACAGATGTTCTTCAAAAAAGCAGGAAAATATACGCAATTACTAGACTAAGAATTCATCAGCTTTTATCTGAACCAGTTGCTCTAAAAAAATCTACATCCTAACTAGTTGAGCATAAAGTTGTCAGAAATAATAGATTGTCTTCTTTATTCTCAGGTTTTGGATGGTATGCTCGCGCAGTATGGTGCAGTAGAGAGCTGTGAACAAGGTAAATAGCTTTGATTGATTTTTTTTTCCATATTTCTTTTCTTTCCTCACATTGCATTTTATTGTGGTCAATTTATTTAATCTATATTCTTGCCATGTTGAGCTGCTTAAGTTGCACGTATGCTCAGAAACTGCAAAATAAAGGGTTAAGTGGATTTATGTGGTTAATTTTGAACTGTATGAAAACTCAATAGTAAGCCAGATGGTAAATGTTTTTGGGTTTTTATTTTCGACTCAAAATTCATTATAATCCAAAATCCGTGTGCAAGCTACACAGTTAATTATATGAATTCTTTGATCAGGTTTTATTTTCATTCCTTCTCGTAGCCTTTAAGCAGCTCTTAAGACAACCAAACACTAAACAAGCTTCTAAAGTGTTTTTGTCCAGTTATTACTGCAAATGGGTCTTCTGTTCTACATCAGTGTACTGTTATCGAACTTCTTAGTACTGGTTTTGACACGCACTCCTTTGAGAGAATGAGCTAGGGCGTTAGCCAGCACAATTATTTATTTTCTACAGCTCTTCCGTTTGCAATTTGGACAGAGTATGGCTCTTATGTTTTTTTGTTTTGTTTTTTGTTTTCCCCAAAAAGGTTTCTTGAGGGGCCTAAAATAAAAGCCAAATATTTGTACAGGATCCATGTGACTGAATTTGAGAAAAAAAAAAAGTTAGATGTGACACTGATAGCAGCATTTTAAGTACTGAGAATAAAATATGGGTGGATAATATCCAATTTATCAATGAATATTCAAGAAACTGCTAAGATTCTGAGAGTTTGAATTGTAATTTAAAACGGCCATGATACATCCAACACTGAGTGTTGTAAAACGGATAAGTGTTTGGAAGAAAATGTACCATTCAAGCGGTGACAAATATTCACATGATTGTTCCTCAAACTAAAAATTCTCTTTTGGCTGTTAAACATAATTTACTGATGAGGCTACTTTTGTACTATAGAGCATTTTTACAAGTATTTGTAATATTTATGGCCTTCGCTGCATTTTCATTACTGCAAAAAAAAAAAGTGTACACATTGCAGATGGCTGTAGGTATTGTGTTGGATTGCCCTCCATACTGTCCTGATCTGTCATTCATGGAGTTTAAGGACTTGGGAACAAAACAGAAATTTTCCTCTGACTGTTGCTCCCTTTCGAGAGGGCTTTTTAAAACGGCAAACGCCTGATTGAAATATGTTCTTGCATTATGCTTCAGTTCTAAAAATCTTGCAAAAGGAGCAGTGATGTTAAACGTAACATTGCACTGTTAGAATAGTAGGGTCCTGTGATGATGATGTGGAAAACCCAAATGGAAATGAGGAATTTAAGCATTAAAGTAAAATCTGTGAGAATATTATAGAATTCGTGAATTTATGACCTATGTTTTCTCCCTTTCCACTGACTTTCATAGCAAAAGTCAGATCACTGCTGCTTCCCACCTTCTTAATGTGACACATTTAACAATCACTTTATAGACAGCTCCACAGTAGACTTGTGCACATTGTTGCTGTACCATTAGTCTGTGAGCTTTTCACATTTTAAAAGTAAAGCTCTAAGTTGCATTTGGTCAAAAGTTGTTCTCCTGCTCAACAAACCAAGAGAAAACCATCAGAAAGATGGCTTAGGTGCAAAGGTCATCAGAAAAGAGCTTCATACTGGTGATAAACTGGAACTTGATAAGTTGAACCTGTGAAGGAATATTAACTCTCCTGAGGGGACTAAATGTCAGAGCTAACCATTTAATGGTGATGAAATACAGTGTGAAGTTTAAGTTTATATATGAGACTATTTAGTATGATAAAAACCTTTTTATTCACATCCATATTAAATGTGTGTGCTTTTAATTTCTCACAAAATATTAAATTAAAAGGTGGAGTTTTTGGAGCTTTAAACCTCATTCATTTAAATTTATTTCAAACAGGTTTTTGAAAACAAGTAATCAGTAGGGCAAGAGAAAACGTGTATACATAATAAAACAAAACTGGCTAGTGTTTGAAAAGGAGAAGGAAGAAGTGAAAGCTTAATTCTACCCTTTTTCTCAATTTAATGAAATGTATTGTGACTCTACCAGAAATTTGTAATTAAAACAATGTTATTGTAGTCATATGCCTGTTTAATATACTGTGCCAAAGAATCAGCAAATAAATTATATTACATAAACAAAATGATTATAAACTGACTCTCATAACAAGATGAGAAAATCTGCCAATTCCTTGCCAAAACTGTTAAATTAATTTTGAGCCAGATGTTTTTAATATAACCTGATGAATAGATGCTAAGTATCTTTTTTTTTTTTTTTTTTTTTTAATTTTTTTTTTTTTTTTTACGTAAATCCTGGGCTTATAGAAAAAACAATTCTGTTGGGCACTAGGAAAAGATGGTCATTTTGACAGTTTTTATTTTTTGCTAAGAAAATGTGAAGTACTGCCAAATCTGATTAGAGTGACCAATGTCAATAAGTGGATTTTTGTATAAGGATTGTCATTAAACAGGCAAACATAACACTGGTGGCTTCAGACTGCTGTGAAATAAGTGAAGGTTTGACTTAGCATCTTCTGTCCTCTAGGTTTTGGGACCATTTCTATTGAATATGACTGACTGCATGCCTCTTTCCCCCACAGTAAACACTGATACAGAGACTGCAGTAGTGAATGTTCGATACGCAGTTCGGGACCATGCAAGACTGTAAGTAAACATTTGCTTTGACTTTGTTTCTTTATCCTTTTGCGCCAGCATTTTTTTGTCTTTTAATTCCTCCAATGTGCCATGTTTCTACTGTCTCAAAGTCAGTCTAGCTAAATTTGATGTCCAATCAATGGGTGAAGGAGGGAATATGTGTGTTGGAAAGGTGGGGATTAAATTAGCCATCTGGTGCCCCCTGGTGTACATCAATTATATAACATTTTTTGCGCCTCCTGAAACCTTAAATCCTTTAGGCTGACACGGGATCGCTGACCCTTATCCGTCTTGTAACTTTCCCCAGAGCAATGGAGAAGCTCAATGGATCAATGATGGAGAACTATGCCTTGAAAGTGTCGTATATCCCAGATGAGACGGCTGCACCAGAGGGTCCTCCTTCAGGGGTCCGGAGAGGCTTCAATGCTCGCGGACCTCCCCGTGCTGGCTCTCCGAGTTTGGGTGCGCGTCCCAAAGTGCAGTCCGACATCCCGCTGCGTGTGCTGGTACCCACGCAGTTCGTAGGAGCAATCATTGGCAAGGAGGGCGCCACCATACGGAATATCACCAAACAGACCCACTCAAAGTACGTACACAGAGGTCAGGATTTAAACTGAACCTAGAAAATTTTATTGTTGAGCATCTTGTGAATTTGACTAATTTTGGTTGCATCTACACGACAGGATCGACATCCATCGGAAAGAAAATGCAGGCGCAGCAGAAAAACCCATTACGATTCACTCCACCCCTGACGGTTGTTCAAACGCCTGCAGAACCATCATGGATATCATGCAGAAGGAAGCAGTTGACACAAAGTTGTGAGTTCTCTTGAAAAACAAAAAACCCTGAGAAACTGACTTGTGTTTTGTGATTGAGTTTCACGTGTTTGATTCTCTACCTTTTTAAAAACCAGATGGCAGGTGAGTGCATTTGTAAAATTAATCCAAAGCAGGGGTCTCCAACGCATGTCCTTAAGAGTTACTGTCTAGCAACTTTTAGATGGTTTTTGTTATCAACTCACCCAAATCAAATAGTTGAATTACTTCTTCAGCGGGTCATCAAATTATACAGAAGCCTGCTAATTTAATTCAGATGTTTAACAACCAAATGACTGACACATTTTAACTAGTTTGTGTTGCTAGTTATCTTTTCTTGCAAGAACTTCCACAGCACTCTCCCTTTCCTTATCCCACCTCTGCACTTCTTGGAGTTACTCTTAAGAGTTTACACCCATGACCTACTTCCTACTAATTGTTTTACTGATCTGGTGGATACATCTGCTGGCTTCCTTAATCATTCAACGTAAAATAAGTCTATCAAGATTTTCTGTTGTATATGCCATCTTCAAGTTGTGTATATATATACTTTTTACGTTAGACGTAATCTATGGCTCTTAATATCTAAAGACTTTTCACATGAAAGATATACTTCATATTGAAAGCAGTAAAAGTTTGACCAAATTACCACAAACACTTTTTTTGATAAACTGACTATAAAGTTATTTTAATAAAGTTACTGCAAGGCCTTTTCTGCTACGTCTTTATTCTGAACTTTCTGAACTGTGTTTAGTAGCTGAACCAAATCTTTCCCACTGTTCTTTCTAAATGTTCAGTTTGATGTGATTTTTGCCAAGAAGTCCTGAAAAATGTAACTCTAAGCAAAATAAGTTAATGTTTTCTGAGATTTCAGGTGCAAATACTGACTGTTGGTAATTTCTTTTAACATGAAACCTCCTTTCTCCAAACAAATATCAGATGTCTGAAACAAATTGATAAGGCTGCAAAACTTAGTGTAGTTTTTGATGGTAAATAACTAATGCAACATTTCATTGTTGACACAAGTTATAGATGCATATAACCGTTACAGCTTCAGTGCATTACAGGAAGTTGTGGGGTCAGAGTCTTTGTCAGTAAGCTAAATGCAGCCTGCTGTACAGGCCTTTCCTTCCGTGGTGAAGGTATTGCAGTGTTTGGGCATTCAACACATAAACACAGTCAATGAATTCTCCCTTTCAGGTCAGTATTTATTTCAATCAAAGGGGTTTTGTTAACCTGTTATCATGAGTGGTGGTGGGACTGAGTAGCAGTCTGCTGAAATACAGGTGCTACTATGTTGGTGAAAGAGCAAAAAAAGAAATTCCAACCTCTAGATTTACCGGTTTGTTTTCCAACTCCAGCCTGCAGTCATGAGATAGGAATCTTTAAAGAACAAGATGTAACCACCTTAAATGAGCTTCTTCTGTTGAGTGTTTGGGCTTACAAATGGGTTGAAGAGCTTGGAGAAAAGCTGCTGTTCGTTCAGGGAGACTGGACATGCAGTGGTTAATAGTTCCTTCCATTGCACAGAAAATTAAAATAAAGATGGTGAGCAGTTGCACAGGTTTCATGGTTAAATTACAAAAATGGAAGACTCTATTTGAATTTCTGGTCTGAGACTATGTGAAAACAAGCTGGTATGTCGGCAACAGATTGGAGCTGATGTGAATGTTTTATTGTGAAAGGATGTGGTTGATTGGACTGTGAGGTGTTTATGGCTCATGTCAACTCTAAATTCATAATGACCAAACGACTGTCTCTCCCAATGAAAGCTTTATTATATGATCTGAATCACTACAGAACAAAATAAACATAATCTATCTTTGCCACTCTCTTCCTGTCCCACCAGCTGCAACATTACAAAACCCTTTCTGGCTAAATGTCAAAATAAAAGCACTCCCTGTTCCATTCATTCAGAAGTTCAACACTTATTTGCTGCAGACACTATTATTTATAACTTAAATGTGAACATCTGTAGAATTAGGAACATTGGTTTAAATGTGGATTTATTAAATGGTTTCCCAATATTATTAAATTCTCCACAAACCTCTTACTACTTGGAGCTCATCATATGAGGTATTTTCAGATTTAGTTTCTACAATTTTCTTTGGGAATTTTTGACTGCAAAATCAGTAAAATACTTTATTTGTGGAGAACTTTTAAAAACAAATATTAAAAAGTGCTTCACATTAAAAAAATGACAGAGTACCAAATCAATTAATATACATAATGTGAAATCAAAATACAAATGAAATGTGACAAATATTCACATGATTATTCCTCAAACTACAAATTCTCTTTTGGTTGTTAAACATAATGTACTGATGAGGCTACTTTTGTACTAAATAGCGTTTTTACAAGTATTTGTAACATTCATGGCCTTCGCTCCATATTTTACAAATGAAATGTAGCTATTAAAAGCCTTGTTATGCAATTAAGTTTTAACTAACTAGTTAAAAGACAATGAAGAGGCCTGTGTAATATTTAGAGGAAGAGGATTCAACATTCCTGACCATGAAAGATCTTCCTCAACAGGTATACAAACCTGAGTGTAAAAAATATACTGAGCACAGATGGTGCACCTGCAGAAAGCAGAGATGGATTAAGTTTACTAATCAGAAATATATTGACCTATTAATATGTTGAATCATTTGTGTTGTGTATTTGGATGTTCTGTATTTGTAAATGTATCATGCTGTCATCGTTTACAGCACTGAGGAGATCCCACTGAAGATCCTTGCACACAACAACTTTGTAGGAAGATTAATAGGGAAAGAAGGCCGCAACCTTAAGAAAATCGAGCAAGACACGGGGACCAAGATCACAATCTCACCGTAAGAAAGTTTGACCCTGTTCACTGCTGTTGTCGCCAGTAAATTCACAAAGATGGCAGTCAGCATTGCATCAACTCAGTGCATTTTGTTGCTATTGTTCATAGTATGTTTACATTTTACTGTTTGTTTTTTATTTTCCAGGCTCCAGGATCTCACCTTGTACAACCCAGAGCGGACAATCACAGTAAAGGGCTCGATTGAAGCATGCTCCAGGGCTGAGGAGGAGGTGATGAAGAAGATCAGGGAATCCTATGAGAGCGACATGGCTGCTATGAATGTAAGAATCAACAGGGTTGTGCCACTTTATCCTTATTGTTTTGTTTTATGAAATGGGCTTTTAAAAGTAATGTCATGCTGCAATATTGTATGTACAAATTGTACCCTGATCTATGAAATTATTTACATATTTGATTCTAATCCTGTCATTGGCCCACAAACTGTAATGTAACTACAGATGTCAAAAAGTGAAACATAAATGTGAAAATCTTCCCATTGACTTCCTCTTTAATTATGGCCACACTTAAAACATTTCAAGATTTGCATTAATCTTTAGTTAAATCCTGGTGGTGTTTAAATAAGCTCATCTGTTACAAAATCTGTGCCATTTCTACTATTTCAAATTTTTCAGTAAAGCCCCCGATGTATATTCTGTTGCCCTTATCTTGCCTTAATGTATGTCAAATACAGTAGTACACCTTTATATCTGACAGTAATCCTAAAGACCTGCAACTCTCTCAAATTACCTGGTCTGCCACCAAATTAAACTTCCTACCTTTTTATGCAAGAATTTTCTTAACACAAAAGTGCCACCTAGAGGTAAAACTAAAGTAATATAGAAAATACCTAAATTTGTGGCCTCACGTAAAAAAAAGTTCAGGTAACTCCTAAACAAACCGATTTCAATGCATTTGTGCACACCACTGCTTTAATAATGCTTAAATATGTAATGCATTTTTCTTTGTATTAAAAAAGAGAAAATATTTGAATTATATACTGTTTTATCCATTATTTTCTTCCTATAAAGTTTATGTTGTCTGTATGATGTGAGCATGTTTGTGCCTGGTTCTGAAACTACTGACTTAAAAAGAAATAAAAGAGCCAAAAAGTTATGTTTTAGGAAGTAAAATGCTTAATTCCTTATCGAAATATCTGTTGAACTCAACTGCTATGGCAGCACTTTCAGATCCTGAAACATCATGTGAAGATGACCTAATATTTCTTCTTGATACTTGTAGTGCTTCAGGACAAACTGTAATGTTTGAATTAATGTACAAATTCGGTGGACTTTTTTTTTTTCTTTATTTCTCAATGATTACTGACCAAGTAATCGTTCAGTAATCCTTAAGGTATTTTTTTTACCTTAAGTATTTTTTATTGCCCATACGATGAATATGCATTACTTAAATTGTAGAAAATCTTAAGAGTCAAGGTTCATTTTATGCGCCTGCTTTTTGAAAACCTATGCAGAAGTTACTCAGATTTTAATTTTATTTTTTGGGAATACAGGGGTATCAAAAATGAAAAAGGAGGATGCTTGACAAATGTATTTGAATGTCACCAATTAATATACTACCATTTTATTTACAGCTCCAATCCAACCTCATTCCTGGCTTGAATCTGAACGCTTTGGGTTTGTTCCCCAGTGGAGCACCAGGCATGGGTCCCTCCATGGCCAGCGTCCCGCCTCCTGGAGCTCATGGTGGATGCTCGTATGGCGTAAGTGACAAGTCTATTGGCTATTAAAGCAGTCTGCTTCCAACACTACAAAGCCAAGAACTGTTGACTTGGTTTTCTAAATTGTTGGGTGAGGCCTGTGAAGTCTGCAACTGAAACGAAAGCGGAAATCGGTCTTGAGCAACAGAGTTTCACGTTTCCTTTTTCCCTCTAGTGCAGTCCTTATGGGGCTGAGGGGCCATTTTGGGCTTCTATGCTGTCGGCAAGCAGCCAGCCACTTGCTGTAAGTCACCCATCCCAAAGTGCTTTGCACGGCTTGTGGCTGCTCGCTGCGAGATTAGGGGTTTGGATTTGTTGTAAAGTTCTCTTTCATTTCCCAACAAATTGGGATTTAGGCAAACTCGAAATATGGAGTGAGTGCGAGGAGGATGACGGACTCAAATATTAACGTGACCTTAGTGGTTTCTCTGATATGTTGTATACCAAAAAAGCTAAGCAGGTGAATGGTTTTTATAACCTCTACTAAACATTTGCATCTCTGAAAAATATTGTCTTATTACTGCACAAATAGAGTTCTACCAGGTATGAACAATCAACAGAGTTTACATTGCCTTTAGAAAGTATTCACTCCTATATTTTGTCACATTTTTGTGGTGACATTACAACCACAAACTTCTGTGCATGATGTTGAGGTTTTATCAGTAAGACCAACACAAAGCAGTTAATAATTGTGAAGTTGGAGGAAAAAGTGTTTTTTTTATTTATTTTTTTTTATTATTATTATTATTTCTGTGGAAAAAACATTATGCCATTTTTTTTTAACAGTCCTGATGCTGTTAAGAGGGACATGCTGTTAGGGTTGGGGTATATGAGGAAAATCTAATATCCTGATATATTTTTGCTATATCACGAAAAAAGTGAGTAGTTTTGAGTTATTTACCCATTCTACAGCACTAAATGAATCATACCTACGTCTCGCGATATAACCATTTTAACTATCATAAATTGAAAATATCGCGATACATCGAGTATACTCGATACATCGCCCAGCCCTGCATGCAGTGCTTACGTCTTTCTTTGAACGCTGACTTTATTTGTGCCACAAAGGTCAGATTTGTGAAGTGTGCAGGTCATAGTTGTCTTTACAGGATTCTCCCACCATGTGCACTAATTTTAAGAAATGCACACTGCAGTTTTAAGATTTGTCAAAATTTGAAAACCTTGTTTTTTTTATTATTATTTTTTAAACTCTGTGTTGGCCCACCAAACAAAATCCACATAAATGCTTTGAAGCTTGTGGTTGTAATTAAGATGTGAACATTCAATAATAATTATATATTAGAATTAAATGAGTGAATGGCAAGCAACACCTAAAACAGTAACAAATGAATGTATATGCTATTCTATTCTACCTTGTCTAGAGAACTTAATTTAGTTTTTGGTGAGTGTTACGTTACTAAATCAAAGCTTTTCATGGAGTGCGATTAAACAAGACTTTTCGGTGTTCCCTTTTCTTTATATATTCAAGTTTTCACTAACATGTTTCTACATCATGCTGTTCATCTTGGACTAATCACATCCCTACATGTTTTACACTGATCTGAGCCAACAGTTTAGAGATTAATAATAGAAATTGTATCTTTTGTCTCTCTTCTAGATAGAAGCTGCTCCTTTTCAGCTACTAATTTCAAGTGTCTACATTCAACTCTTGCAGAATAGTGCAGCTTCTGCTTGATCCCTTATCTGGCTTGACACATCAATGACTGGAGCTGTAGTGTTGGTCCCGTTTGAGTCTTCTGGTCACATTTGTAACCTTTTGTTTTTGCTCAGCAGGGCCAGCCGGAGTCTGAGACAGTTCACCTGTTCATTCCTGCACTTGCTGTGGGAGCCATCATTGGCAAACAAGGCCAACATATCAAACAGCTGTCACACTTTGCAGGAGCCTCAATCAAGGTGAGGGAAATGTTGTGGTGATAGAAGCTAGACAACTGGGTGTAGGCTGCTGTTAATACTGCGTATTGCCTGCTTTCAGATTGCTCCAGCAGAAGGAATGGATGCTAAGCAGAGGATGGTGATCATTGTTGGGCCACCAGAAGCTCAGTTTAAGGTGCTGAACCTTAACTTGCTGATTTAAAAGTTTGGAAGATGTATCTCTCACATGTTATAAGCTTGTCCTATGTAACATTACTTGGCTGGAAAGAACAAATGTTAAAATTTAGTTTTATTTAATCTCTACTTGAACCTTTCTGGCTTCAGGCTCAGTGTCGCATCTTTGGCAAGCTTAAAGAAGAGAACTTTTTTGGGCCTAAAGAAGAGGTGAAACTGGAAGCTCACATCAAAGTTCCTGCTTTTGCTGCTGGACGCGTCATTGGAAAAGGTGGAAAAACGGTAAATATAGCTTCATAAATGGATGCTCCCAAATGTTGGGGTTGGAAAAAAAATTAAATAAATCAAAATTGTGCACCAGTAATAAGTTTGTCTTGATGTGACTGCAGGTGAATGAGCTGCAGAACTTGACCTGTGCAGAAGTGGTGGTGCCCAGGGACCAGACGCCTGACGAGAACGACCAGGTCATAGTGAAGATCAGTGGACACTTCTTTGCATGCCAGGTGGGCCAAGGAAATCATGGATATACAAGGCAACAGTTTTCAAGATGTGTAATTATTTCACTCAGATTAAAAAAACTGTGACAAGTTACATGAGTGTGTCTAACAGACTAACTTGGCCTGGCAGAAAATATAAAATCAAAACTCTGACATTAAGTTTATTCATTCAACTTAATCTTCATTTAAATTATATTTCTCCTGTGGAGTAGTTGAAGTCGCAGTAATACTTGGTATTAAGTGAATCCGATTACATGCATGCAGTTGTTGGACAAAAACTGTTAAAAGTGAAAGATGTAACTTCAATAGCAATATGTCTTTCAAAAGGAAAACCAATAAATTTGCATTCATTTGCCTCAACAATTCTTTACATTGTTGTAACTGAAAGATTTCTTGTTGGGGGCAGTCAGATTTTCTCCTGGTCAATTATCTGAAAAATAAATAAATAAAATGCATTAATTTAAACATTTTTTTGTTTTTGGCCACAAAATTATTTGGTTTAGTTGGCCCAGAGGAAGATTCAGGAGATCCTGGCTCAGGTGAGGAGGCAGCAGCATCAACAGCAGCAGCCCAAGCCTCCATCGGGCGCCCAGCCTCCGACGCCACGCAGGAAGTGAAGCTCCAGCAAGCTCTGGAAGAACGGCGACTGGATCCGTCGTGAAACTCGAAAGATGGACAGATGCAGAAAAGCTCATAGGGGGAAAAGAAAAATGACAGTGGATCCTAATGCACATCTCAGGGGTCAAGGTCATCGGAACCAAACATCCACCCCTCCCTGAACAACTTGATGACTTTAAAGTGGGGGTGACGACACCTTACACCTCTTAATCTCCACCCACTTCACGTCTCTGCGTCTGCTGTGAGAATGTACTTTAGAGGGCTTTCGCCAACATCACCTGCCCTCCGTTCAACCCCCTCTTTTACCCCCCCATGGGTGTAGTTTATTTTTTATTTGGTTCTTTTTACACTAAAACTATGAGGAAGAAATACAGACCCCCCCTTCCCTACGCCCCCTTTCTATCACCCCCTATGGCGTGGTACCTTAAAGATGTTTAGGTTGTTTAGTTTTTCTTAATTGGTTAAAGCTTTCTCACGAGTTTTTCCGTGGAAAGAGAAAAGGCATTGCTCGGTCCTGGTCGGACCAACAGAGGTTTAGTTGGGGGGAGGGTTGGCTCTGGCCAGGTGGGCCACATTTAGGGGAAAAATTCTTGTTTTAGGACAAGGACCCCTGTGAGGGTTGGTTATACATCTGGCGTCCTGCCCTTGGAATAAAAGTGGCATTTTTTTTAAAGAAAAATTCGGATGCATTTTATAGATAGACCTATATGAATAGATCAATATATAAATACATATATATATTTAGTAGAGCGGGCAGCGCTGCGACTGACACTTTTGGGGAAAAGGGTGCCGAGCTGCTGCCCTCAAAAACCAATTTATGCATTTTGTTTAACTACCTCAGGATCTAGTACCTCAGAAGAGAAAAAAAAAATATTATATGGAGAAAAAAAAAGTTCCTTTCTCTTTATTTTGCTTTTGTGGTATTTTGTATACTTTATAAAGCTGATAGTCTTTGAACATTTTTATTTTTTTAAGAAAATTTAAAATTTCCGGGTCAGCTGCCAACTGACCTTGCCTTCAACTCTGGTGCTTTAGGCGGCATTGTACATGTGGATGTGTGAACCAAGATGACCCTGTACATAAAATTTATTTGTACATAGCAGCCTTGGAGCAAGAGTTGGCACCCCACCTTCACCTCCCCCTCAGCTGGCGGCTGACGGAGAAGTATATAGAGAAAAAAATTGCCTCCGTTTTTTCCCCACCGATGGTCCACCATCTTCTTGAAGACAAAAGCAAGTACAGAACAACTAAATGCGCGCAAAAAAAAAAAGCCAACCATACCTATTTGCAGCAATGCCATTTATTTTGGGATTTCGCTGGTAGTTTTAATGTCAAATTCTTTTGGCCTTCTTATTGAGGGCTGCGGTCAGAATGCTGCAGCTCAAACTGTGATGGGTCCTCCCTGTAGCTGTTGTCGGAGCATCTTTTTAATTTTTTTTCTTCCCTCTCTTGGTCTGTTTCATTTCTGGGTCATCCACTGCCGTATTGCTAACGCTATCCTGGTAAGGTTCAAACTCTGCCATAGTGACGTGGCCATCAAGTCATTCATTTTCTTTTTGTGGTGAGTCGGGGGAGTGGCACAGATGGATGCATTTTTATGTTTTGGGCTTGGGGAAAGTGAGCTGTCCTTTTTTCGCAACTTTTTTTTTGTTTTTGCAACTTGATTAGAGTTTTTAAATTTGTTTTGGTTGCTCATCCAGGGGAAAACAAGTTAAATGACGCATAATTGTGAATGAACCCCCACTCGGACAGGAAGCAAAAATCCTAAACAGTCATTTTATTTTATTTTTGTTTCCGTGCCGAATGTAAATATATATTGATTGTGGTAAAGTGCTAGAGTGTATCCATGCTTCCACAGTAGAACGCAGTCTACCTCAGCTGAGGAGGGTGGGGGAGGGAGTTGCTATGGCACTGGACACCTCACCCCACCCCCATTGAGCGCCAGCGCGCACCGATACCTCAGTAACCCGAACATTTGTTTCTACCTGGGCGCGCCCTTCTGACGTCACGCTTAACCGAGGGGCACAAGTGATGCTTAAAATGATCCTTCTGATACCCACCCTTCCCTCATCCAGTTGGTTTTTGATCTACCTCTTTAGACACATATTTGAATTGGAGGCATTCTACCATTTGTTAGACCCCGACCCATCACCCATCCCTCCCACCCCGCCCCCCCACACACTTTTGTGCACCTCCCCAGAAAAGAAATGAAAATTTAAACTAATGAACTCTGTAGAATTGAGAATAATGGAAAGTGATAGAAATGTTTTCTTTTGATCAGTGTTTATATTTACATATACTCCTTTTGGCTTTGAGAT
>CAEFZY010003621.1:0-13822 GCA_903066815.1 Brachyrhaphis roseni
TTTGTTGGGGCTTCAGATCGATGTACATTATTAATTGTTACCTTGGAAAAGCCCTGCAAACACCCGGTGTAAAGTGCAGTTTTCAATAGATGGGAAAGAATTGAGCCGCTTTAACCCGAACGCAGAAGCTTACGTGCAAAGAGCCGGTTTGGAAAGAAAAGCTAAGGTATATTATTAAAACTTAAAAAACTTTTCCTCTGTACCGTCTGTATGTAGGCACATGTGGCTTATAGACCGGTGCGGCTTATGTATGTATAAAAGGGGTTTCCCTTTAAAATGTGCTGGGTGCGGCTTATGATCAGGTGCGCTCTATAGTCCGGAAATTACAGTACTTTTACCAATGGTAAATATTGTGGTACAATGCCACGTTGGGTAAGCCTATCACAGGGCTGAGCAGAGAGTTCAAATCAAACAGCAAAGTATTAAAGCAAGACATGCAAGTAGTACGTCTTGCTTCATTATATGACAGGAGTAATGCAACAATTTATTGTGTGTAAAACATGGGGAAAGGATTTATTGAAAAGTTTTAGGTTGGAAAGCCTGTATGGAAAAGTCTCTGATCCATTGCTTCATCTTCAAGTTAGTATTCCTTGGCTTTCTGTGCTTAAAAGGTACTATCCACTTGCTCCAGTAGAGTAAGCAAATTGTTTCTATCTAATTGACACTAAGCTTATGGCTATTACCATGTCAACACTGGATTACTGCTGCCTTTGAGTCTGTGGAGTGGTTGAGTTGGCCCACATTCAGGCCTTCTTTTCCTTTCCACTTGGTCGTCTGGTGCCTGCACACATTTTGCTGGACCAGCTTGCATACTCATAGTGCCACATGTGCACACTCTCACAGACCCAAGGAAGCACTCAGACACACACTCTCAATCTCTTTGTTTCCATCCTGTGCTTCTCTCACACATACACACATTATGCTCCAACATTGGACAATTATTCCAAGGCCAATTTCACTGCAGCTAGAAGTCCCCACTCCCAGAAGCTCTTTTGGTTCAGAGGCTAGACCAGCCAGTGATTGGCCGGTCAGAGGCTAGTCTACTTGGTGATTGGCCAGCGAAGGCCCCTAGTGCATGGTGACAGTAATTAGCACATGCCGACCATTAACAAACACAGATTAGGCATGAACCCACATGGCATTCTGCCACCTCCTTGGTGTGTGGACGTATGTTTGCAGAAAGCAGTATTCCCCAGTGTGTCTCTAAGGAGGTTTTAGTTTTCTGGTTTGTGCTGGTCTGCAATCAAGACTTTAGCATGTGTGGATATGTCTGTTGGTTGTACAACCATAAGCATATGTTTTCATGTTTGTGTGCTTACACTTACGTGTATGAGAGCATATTTGCCTGTTTGTCTTCAGCCCCATTTCTGTCAGTGCCTGCTGGTTGGTTTTGGCATTTAGAAAGAAGGGACTCGGTGCATTCTGCCCAGTTTATTTTGCTTTCAGCATTGAATTAGAGATGGGGCTATGATATGTGGAAATTATTTTTTTTAAACGCCTCCAATCTGTGTTCCCTTCCTTTATTCCCCGTTCAGAAGTCTTCCCATGCCGCCCCTCCCCTCCTGGGCTGCTGAGTCCGCCCTGCTGTGTGCGCTTAATGAAAGATAAGAAGCGTCCTCCACCACTGACACTGAGCCACAGACCCTCGAAGGACTGCACTAATCTGCTCGCCTCCTAATGGGGGCCACTTTGTGTCTGCTGAGGATCATTTCATATCAAACAAATTGTGTCCTGTGAAACCCATTACATATTAGGCCCTTTGGAAATGCTTTGCCCTTAGCTGACACATAGAGGACATCTTCGGCCCGACTTTTGATGTTGTAAATAGATGTTGTAAATATTTCTTACGAGAGCCTTATGTTGGGCTCTGGCACTCAAAGATGGCCTTTGTGCCTTTTGGAAAGCCGTCTACCCTCTCAGTAAACAGGAATAAGCAGAATCTGGGTTCAAATGACAAAAATAAGAGACTGTAAGAAGAAAGGAAATAATTATGTTATTAAAGCAGAAATATCAGGTTGAGGGATGAGAGATTAATGTGCTCTGGTTATGCTACATTGAGGCTTTGATAATGCCTCAATGTGTTTTATTGAGAATTTGAGTGGTAGCTCGACACAAAGTAGCATATAATTTGTAAACAAAGCAAAATGACAATTAGTTTTCCCAATTTGTACCAATAAAAACATCTGAAAATTGTATAATCCATTCTCTTTAACCCCCATGAGTCATTACTTTGTAGAACTATGTTCTACAGTCCCAGTTGCAAGTCTTTTCTCTACCAGTTTCCCACATCATGCTTCAATGCAGAGACAGAAGTTTCTGCCCATTTTTTGCAAAATGGCTGACTGGACAGTATCTGGAAACAGCCTTAGATTTTCAATTGGATTTGGGTCTGAAATTTTACCTTTGTGTGCAGTCCATTGTAGCCATCAATATATGTTTTGGGTTGTTGTTCTGCTGAAAACTGAATTTCCTCTCATGTCTTTTTCACCCTTCAACAGGCTTACAAAACACCATTTTGCACCTTTTTTCACATATTTGGTATGTCCCCTACATGGCTTTTGGCAAACATGAAACTAGACTATTTCTGGCTTTTTTTTTGACAAGGGTTTTCTTCTTGCCAAACTACCATGAGGGCCAGACAGTTATCCTGTTAAACGATTCTTCCACCTGCACAGTAAATCTCTACAGCTCCTTCAAAGTTTCCAGTTGCCTCTTAGCCGTTTCTCTGATTAATCTTTTTCTTACCCATCCCCTAAGTTGGACAGTCATGTAATGGTAGTTTTGCAGTGGTGCCACTCTCTTTCTATTCTCAGATAATGGATTGAACACTTTGGATGATAAAAGCTTGGGATGTTGCTTTATAGCAGGGGTGGGCACTCCTGGTCCTCGAGGACCGGTGTCCTGCAATTCTTAGATTTCTCCCTGGTCCAACACACTGGAATCCAACAGCTGAATCACCTCCTAAGTGCAGTCAGGTTCTCCAGAGTCCTGCTAATGACCTCATTATTTGACTCAGGTGTGTTGAAGTAGAGATGCATCTAAAAGTTGCAGGAGACCGGCCCTCGAGGCCTGGAATTACCCACCCCTGCTTTATAGCCTATTTATATTTAGGGGTTTCTGTTTATTTAAAGAGCTGAATATGTAAATGTCACAGTTTCCAGATTATTTGCACAAAAATGTTTTCTTGCAAAGCATTATATGTAATTCAGACAGTAACCACTTCACCTCTTGAGAAAAAATAAGATTGAGACATTATCCTGATTTTAGGGAATGTATTTACCTGAGAGTAACTTTTGGGACTGTTTGCCATGTACTTGTTTTCCTTTTCATTTATTCTTAATCATTTTTATCATTTGATTGAATAAAACAGTTTCCTGTTTAGACATGGTACAAAAATGACTGTTTCCAACTGTCACATATATTATATCAACACTGAACTGTTCATATCATCGGCCTGGTTTAGAACATTTTCCATATGCCCATTTGAGAGAAAAGTTCCTACTCAGTTTTGAAAAGTTTGTGAATGAATTTGTATAATGTAAAAACTTTTAAGCTTCCAGATTTTATGCTTTGTTTCCAAAAATGAAAAAAAAAACAAAAAAAAACCCAGACATTTTTGAAAGATAAAGCATTTTTTACACATAATTCAAATGAGATTAAGTGAGAGATTAAATTAGTTTATGTGGACTGACATGTATTGTTAGGTTCGCAGTTGTGCTACACTCATCATTTGTTGAGGGGTTTTTCAGACCTTAATTTGTGAAACATTTAAAAACCATGTCTCATTTTCCTTCCCCTTCCTTTTGTTTTTAAATCCCAGTAGAATACATTGGAGTTTGTGGTTATTGCATAAAATATTTAGGTAAGATCATAAAGAACAAATATTGTTGCAAGCTATGGGATGTGTCCATTTCTTTTGATGCAGAGACAGAAAATCGGGTGTTTTAACCTTCTAAATAGAATCTGTGTATTTAACTTATTGTAAAAGAAGCAGTTATGACTAAAAGGAAAATCATTTCAGGAAATCGGTTCCAAAAAAATCTCCACTCACCATGCAAAACACAACTGGTAGAGCAAGAAGCAGCAGCTGCGACACATGTATAGTAAATTTCTATTTGTATTGACAATAGTGTAATCTGCTGGGACGGTGTCACCCCTTGTGCAGGTCATCACTCTTAATGTTTATGTTATATATCTGTCTGTCTGCACTGCATGCCTATGTGTTTCTGTGTGCACTGCCCAATGTGTGCTTGTGTCCTTAAGTGTATGCCATCAGTTCTGCAAGGGAGAAAACAGGGAGGGGAGAAACCAGAAAATGATCCAGGGCCGATACATATGAAACAGGAGGGCTCATACATAAACATAGCACCAAGGCCCCGGGGCCAGGCAATCTACGAGGCAAATTGCTCACCAGTCAGCCATGGAGGCCGCACTGTTTACTATGCATGAGGTCTTGTGACATGCTTTAAAGCCAGCCCTAAAACAGGATGACTGGTCCAGTGGCTGTGAGGAGTTGGCTTTTTCTATTGCTATGCAGTCTTTTGCTGTGCAAAAAATCAGAAGTGGGAATAGAAGTAAATTTGTGTAATGACAGGTAGGTAGAGAAATAGACGCAGACAAAAACATTTTGCTTTATTTTCTAGTATCTTTTTGTAGCATATATTAACAGGACGCTATTATTACACAACGCTGTTACTTAAGTACAACTTGAAATAACAAATGTCATAATTTCTCTACGAACTCATGCTTTTGGTGCCATTTTTAAAGTAACGTTGAAAGTTAAAATGGATTCATTGTGTATGACACTAACGAGATGGTATAAAAAAACTGTTTGAAAATTTTGTTTCTTTCACTCAATGGAGTAAAGAAATGAATATCTTTAAGAAGCTCAAAAACAATAAAAAAAAACACCATCTTTTTTTTGTTGTTGTTTTTGGAAATAAGAACTCATTGATATTGTTTGGAACGTTAAGCTTATTCCTGCTGGCATTCAGGAGAAGTCAGATCACACCCTGAACAGTCTGACTTGGTGACGTGCAAAGCAAGAAACCTTGCATGTTGACACTTAAACCACCAAACAGTTTTGTATCCCACCCAGCCTATATTCAAGTTCATATGATGTGAGTAATGATGCCTAGACAAAAACAAACAAACAAAAAAAAAACATGAAGCACACACCTGACATATCTTTTTAGTTTTAACCAATATTATTAATTTGACAACAGTTTTTGTTTTGGTTTTTTTGCTTTAACTCATTTTATTATTTGGGGAGCTGAAGCATTTGTGACAAAGAAGAAATCTGTAAAGGGGACAAACATTTTCTCACAGTACTGCATGTATCAAAACCTGCATTTATAATTTTGGGTGTTTGCTGCATTGTAGTTCCACCCTTGAACAAAAGTACAATTCAAATGAATAATTAAAAACATAGTGTTAGGATGAGTTGTATGTACATTCCTGACCACGATTATAACACCTGTCAGCTATGGTGGCACTACAACACAAACACATAAAAAATATTTGCTCACACACTTAAAAACAAAACCAAATGCATATAGAATTTGTAAAAAATAAAAATAAAAAAAACACTAAGATACACATGGGAAGAACAAAAACAAGAGAAATTACCAAGCTACATCAACACATATAAATATGAAGCCATGTTTGCAGATAAACAGCCAAGGACCACATCTGTTCCAGCTTTCATTTCCCAGTCCAATTTCCAAGGGGGTTGGGGGCGTGATGTGGTGGGGTAGATCCCCTCCTCATTCAATTGCAATCTGCGTGACCCGAGGGTCCAAGTTCAAGTTCAAAGTCAGGCAACCATGGCACCGGATCAGGAATTGCCCACCCACAAGTTCCTGCCCAGAGTGAACTATTGCAACTGTAGATTAGGTCGAGACAAATCCAATACAACATCTATTGAAGCGTCCTTTAAAGGAATGTCTTTCCATGTCTACGTATGTGTGCGTGGAGCGTCGGGTGTAGACTTCTGTTACATTACAAACACCTTTGCTGCCTCTGTTTTTCTCTATGTATCTTTCTCCCTCTGTTTCTCTCTCCCAGGCTATAATTATGCTAATAGTATGTATATAGCAGTGGCCCCGAAGGCTTGGGGCGTATTGAAGGCTCCCAGGTCTTTCTCTCCTGTAACAGTATTAGGGTCCTATTGAAAAGGGTGGGTGGAAAGGGGGGCAGGATAGAGAGATAGCACGGGGTGGCAAATGGGACATGACCACCGTGCTCTCTGTCAAGACGCCGCCCATTGTCTGGCCAAAGAAAAGGGCCTCCGCCGCCAGTGGGACAATAATAAAGAAGCAAGAATGAGCTGTGCATATTAAACAACACAACAGACTGAGCAAACCAACCTGCATGGGTGCGATGAAAGGGGTACGATGAGGAAAACAGGCCGAGTGAGAGGCGGGTGCAAAAAGGAGTGGGTGGAGGAGATGGGTGGATAATGTGAGAAAGGCACATGAAGTACATATCGGGGGAAGAGATATTGTTAATTCTGCTTTCTTTCCTTGAAAGTTATAGAAGATTGTAATGCCATAAATCTGCTGCAGAATTAAAAACAAATGTTTTGATTTCTACTAAAACTATGCAAAAATGTTGCATATGTTTTTAAATTGGCTTCTAATTCTTGGCTCAAAGTATCTTTACACTATTGAGTTAATTCTAATGAGAACTTTTAACATTTAACCAGGTACAGGAATTTATACTTTTTATTGTTTTCCCATAATATTTTGAAAATCTGTTCATTTCAGCCAAATTTCAACATTTGACATGACTCATAAAATAAACTTACCACAGGATTCTAACTCTTCTCATTTTTAAAAAAAAAATCTTACCTGTGTACTCAAATGACACATTTTTCAGCATTTTTTTAATTAAGATTCTGAGCATTTGGAAACAAATGCTTAACATTGAACCTATTGAAATAACGCAACATAAACATTGAGTTCTCAGCTAAGAGATGAGGCTTTTGTAAAACTTCTGTTCCCCTATTTCAAGTTCTGTCAAGTCAAGTTGATCCCAAGTGTTTTGTGGACCTGACCAAAGCATTATTAAATGATCAGTATCTATCTGCTCTGCTCCCTTCTGCTGTTGTTGCCTGACTGTCTATAGATAAACGTTAGCTGCACTGTCAAAGTCATCCACTCCTGTAAAATGTTGCAATAGGATCTACCAGCTGGTGTTGCTCACATGTTTGCAGTTCTAAATTATTTTAAAACTGAGAAGCCGATTAGTTCAATCAGCATTGCAATCAGATAAAATTGGAGTTGGTTGTTCAGGTGAGACCTGTACCAGTCAGGAAAAGCCTGAACAGAGCACAAACAAGGTGAAAAAGTATATTTGCTGTTCATAAAGATAAAAATCACAAGAGCACAACTCTTGGCGACCTTATGCTAAAGGACCACAAGCAAAGTTTGTGGTTCTAAATTTTACTTAGGACCGCAAAGCTTTAGCTAAACCTGCACACTCTTCTGTATTATGAAAAAAAAAATATATAAGAAATCTGTAGTTATCCAGTGCACGATGTTGAAACCCACTGCCCAACCTGCGTCCCTCATTAGCCGTCCATAGCACATTGAGAGGTGTCAACTGTAGAGGCATGGTTTAGGGAGGTTCTACATTGATTCACGGCTATCGCGTGTGCTTCGGCGGCATGGCTACCATCTGTCTGCATGTTGCGCTCTCACCTTCTCACTTCCTCCTACCTTCCCTTATCTTTTGGCACATCTTTTGCTCTTCTGCCTGTGTGATCAGTCTTGTGTCCAAAGGCGTCCATTAAGTAATTGTTTCTAATAAGAGAGTTAAAACATATTTAATAATTTGTTTTCAAGTAGAATAGACTGTTGGAAGTTGATTCAAACAGAGCCATGCACAGAAAGGCATTAGGTAGAGGAGCAGACACAGCAACACCTCTTGTAGGCCAGTGTGTGGCAGTGTGCCACAGTTAGACCAGACTTCAGTATTGTATTAGACAGAGTATAATATGGATGTTGGAGAAGAATGTCCGTATCTTTAACCTGTGATTCCTGTTATTTTGAGACTTGCTGTGTTTTTGACAATCAGACAGTAGGGTCTATTGCATGTAGTTTTGTATACTTGTGTGTAAACCAGTCCTCATTTAGGCAGCCAGACAGATGGAAAGTAGTAGCCAACTAACTATAATGTTGTCATTAAGGAATTCGTCAGATTAATAGCCTTAAATACTTGGAAACATCCTATGATCTAGTGTCTTTAGCTTGTAATTTCCTCTCCAGGTCCTAAGCACTAAACCCGCTGTGTTGTTCTTGGCATTCCTCAGCCGGACCGGAGAACATCGCGTGGACACTGATACCTTCCTCTGGGATCCATTCTCCTCTCGATTTGATGGAAACCAAAAAAGGGCCTTTAGCCAGGCAGCTCCCATTATGTCTTCAGTCATAGAGCCTGAGGGTGAAAAATGCTCCCTTCTTTCCTCAGCACACCTTTAAGTCTCAACAAGAAATGACATATGCCCTGATGTACGGGGGAACAGGGCAATTCGCCTGCCAGAGTCAGGTCAAGTGTTGAGTTACCGGACTGAACTTTGCTTCAGTGCAAAAGTATTTTTCTTACTTGGGATAGAGCCGAGATTTTTTTTTTGTCACCTCTGCTTGACTGGCCAACTTTGTAGAGTAGATTTAACAACATGATAAAAAACACATGGTTGCAAAATCTTTTTTTTTTCTTTTTTTTTCTTGCTTTTACTTCAATAAGTTTTTTTTTACAATAATCCCAACAGTCACAGGTGCTAATGGTCCTAAAGTCCAGTGTCCCCCTTGGACCCTGTCACATTCCCACTTCATGACCTAATGACAATACATATGCATTAAACAGATGTAACCTGCTATGAGGGGCCTGAAACAGGAGAGGAAAGCTTATATACTCTGGACTAGTCTTCACTGGCCTTGAAGCCAGGGGCCTCTGGGTCCACCGGACAGGATAAACAGGATAGCTTTTCGTGTGCAAATGTGTGTGTGCTTGGGTGCATGTGTGTATGTCAGGTTTCTGTGTGAAATAAAAGGAGACAGACAGTGCTTTCCCACATGCAAACTACAAATGTTGAGGCAGCTTTCCATGCCAGTGTCATGTGAGAACATTAAGTTCATTGTCAGTGTGAGAATCTCTGGCAATTAGTCAGGTCTAATTTGGTTATCTCTAAAAGTCACAAGGCACTGAAGGCATTGAAAATATGCTATGCATATTTCAACATTCTTAAATTTTGTTGACAATGAAAGATGCTTTATGTTCTTTATTCAAATCTGTGTCATTAACTACAACCAAACAAGACTATCAACTTGCAGACATACAAGAAAGGAAGAGAGAGTCTCATATCACATTAATGTTTCACAAGTTTAGTCCTGTTTTACTTTGTGTTGTCGGTCCATACCAAAGTGATAGGGATGTCTGCCTTTTGAAACAGGGTTTTCCATGGACCTATAACAGGAGACTCAACATTACTTTGAGCTCCTACAGTCCATAATCCTTTTCAGTTCATGCACTGATGTTCCTTTGTGTAAGAGTATGTGCAAAGGAAAACACGTTCAAGTTATCCTCTGGTTCAAAGTTGCACATAAAATAATATGCAATGTATAATTTTACATATGATAAATACATATTTGTATTTAGAACTAGGTTTAATGGTGATTTAGCGTCCTTGTGGTTCCCTCTGAATCAGACTTAAAGAGTTTTTTTAAGGAATGCAACTATTGTTTTTCTGCTCAGGTGAAGAAAATGTGAAAATGTATGAACTATGATTAATAAATGTTTAGTAAAGAGCTAAGTGGCTTTAATTGTTGAATTTAAGAACACACCCTTAGTAGATGCAGCTCAACACCATTGGATGAGAAGGTGTCATGAAAGGGGCGTACATGTCCTTTGCAGTGGGATGAAGGAGCAGCAGGTTCCCAACACTTACTTCCAGATATGGAATGAGTTTATCCTTCAGATCCCTGCCACGAGTGCCCAGTCAATATTTGTCATGATATTTTGTTGTAGCATGTTTCATCTGGTAAGCAGATGGGTGCCTTGGCTGTCAGGTGGTTATGCCTCTGTATTTAAATCTAATTATTATTCAATATATTTAGGTATGTATTTATTAAATTTAATTCAGAGTTATTAGGTTTAGAATAAAAATCAAATAACTTAGTGCACACATGAACTGTAAGAGGACTGAGAGCTAAGAGGCCTTAGGACAACGCCTGAATTTGGATACTTTTCTGTCGTTCAGGAGACAGTTCACATGAATATCAGGGACACAGTGATAGACAAGATCCAAATAATTTGTAAGCTATGTGAGAATATTGCAACTGGCAAATTACCGGCTTCTAACAATTAGATAAGATTCCTCTTAGGAGTTTCCACTCAAAAGCTAAAATATCTATGTTCAACGCGTGGGGTAGCAGTAGAGTGAGAGTCCCATATACAGAGGGTGTTAACCCTCAGTGTTACAGTCAGGGATTCAGTTCTGCATCCTTTCCGGGATGTTTCCTGTCTGAAAACTGTAAATGAAAGTCTGTTCTGTTCATCAGAACAGTGTAATTAAAAAATATTTAAAACAAATATTTCCATTTTTAAAACATTTATTCTATTCATTAAAAAAACAAAACAAAAAAACAAATGTGGAACATTTCGAACTATGTTTTGGCACTGTAGCAGTACAATGCCAAAACATAATGTGACAATTATGTAACATTGACAAAATGTTGCAGAATGAGACAAAAAATATTTAAACCTGTACTAAAGCATTGTACATTGATTACAGATTCTTGAAATCCCAGTCTGCTCAGGAGAAGAAAATGCCATACTATAGGGCTATATCCCTCACAGCTGGAAACTGTGATAACGCCCAAAATGTGGATGTGGTGATGGACTCCGACATGAACCTTCAGAGACGCATGAAGACAATTTCAAAGACAGCGTTCTATCACCTGACGAACATGGAGAAGCTCATCCATTAATTTATCTTTAGTCGCATTGATTACTGCAACAGTGTCTTCATCCAGCTGCTCGCACTCTCACTGAAACTATGAAAACGGAGCACATCACCGCAGTTTTAAAGTCCTTCCACTGACTCCCTGTATGGGAATGGACTTTAAAATAGTTCTCTGAGTTTATAAATCACTGAATGACAGCACCAAAATACATTAAATTTGCTTGTTTCATAATTGATTATTATATTATTTATTTTTGTCATGTAAAGCACTTTGATCAGCCTTGCTGAAATATGTCATACAAATAAACTTGACTTTACTGGTTATAATAATGAACACAAAAATAAATCAGTGAAAGTGAAGCATGTGAAAAGAATCCAATCAGTATAGCTGGACATTTTGCTACACTTTTAAGGAAAATCACAAGCGAACAAATTTCATATGAAAAATTTGAATTAATAAAACATGACATTTCTATACAAAAGCACAAGCAACTTTGTGAATAAAAGGCTGGAGAATTTAGTTTCAGACAGCCCCCTCCTGTAAAGAGGCATAAGGCAGCTCACCACCGCAGCATTTTGAAAAGATGCACTCGTTCTCCTCCTTTAATAAATGCATCAAATAAAGCAAAAAAAAAATAAAAACAATTGAATTAGAAAATTGATAACTTTTGGGCTAATTAGCATTTGGATCATCCACACATCGGTCCTTCTGCATCAAGATCGGTGGTTCTCCGAGCAAAGAGAGCCTCCATTAGTGAGACTGTCAACAACCTAAACCTTACACCAGAGCAAGCCCGCAGACTCAGACTCATCTGTTTTTACTATGCCTCGCTTTTTATTAATTTTTCCCCAAAAAACCTGACACGGCTATCTGATGATGAACCAGCCCCATTATTTTTGTGCACCAGCAGGAACAGACAGATCCCTGAATATTGTGCCTTCACAGAACCAACATTATCCCTCTATGTCAGAGGTGGGTAATATCCTGGCGGTCTTGGAGTCCAGAGGTGCATACAGAATGATGTCATTAATCCTCCAGGGCAATCTCGTTCTGTCTTCCTCGCTCTCTCCATCTACAACTGCCGAAAAACAGAGCCACATTTGCATGCTGCATATGTTGCCAGGTGGCTCTGTGGGCTGCAGGTACAAATTAGATTTTCTGACAACAAGGTGTAATGGAGAAGAAGGAGCGGTGAAACCTGGCAGAAATGTCTTTCTTTCTTTCAAACTGCTCTTTTCTGATATTTAGGTTGGACATTTTTAGATCCAATTTAGCTGTGCGTCCCCCGTTATAATTTTTCAGTCAATCTGAGCGGTTACAAAATAAACTATCGGGGAAGGGGGGGAATTAAAATTGTTTTGTGATAGTCTTACACATTATTTTCCTGTCTGATGTAAAATAACATTTTAAATCCTCCTTTTTCACATTTGTTAAAATATGTCAATGTTACCCCTAGCATTGCAAAAACAAAAAACGTCAAACTTTGTTTGGTTTTGGTTTCCAGGTTTCTGAATAGATAACAGTTCCAAGTCTTGGTGCAACATCCCAACCCTATGTATTTATGCTAACTCTTAAGACTTACTTTTGTTTATTTAATTGATCAATTTAATATTAGTCTTATATATTTTATTTTGTTTTGTGTTTCTAATCATCAGTTTTATTATTTGTTTAGAATTTGTGAAAAGACATTCATAACTTAGTTTGTCTCAAAAGTTGGTGAGCAAATGTAAAGTAGCACATATTCAAGTTCCAAGTAAAAAAAACAATTGAGTTTATTAATTCCTGTGATGGTAACTACAGTTATTTAACTACTATTAGTAGCTAACAAAAGTGAACAGAAAAAATCCAACTCCTGAGTATAGACACTGAGTTTTTCTTCTTCTTGCATGTCTCTTTGTTTTAAGTTTTACCTTTAAACTATAAGCAAAATATGTTTTTCAATCTTATAGTTTCTATTAAAAGCTGCAATAGAAGCTGAATTTTACCTTTGAGTGAGTGGAATCACTAAATTCAGATATTCCAATCACTTCTATGGCCTCCAGCACCTAGGCATGCAGAGCCCTTCTACAAACATTTGTGAAAGAACGGGTCACTTTCTGCAGTTCGGTGAATTCCAGCATGGTACTCTGATAAGATCCCACCTGTGCAAAAAGATCAGTTGTGAAATTAACTTGCTACTAATTCCACAGTCAACTGTGTCAATTGTGATAATATAAGAAAATGTAATGATTGTGTATGACTTCAGTCAAAAAGTGGTAGGCAATGTAAAATCACAGGGCCATTCAGGTCAATGAGTGCTGGTGGCCAACTTCCTGCACTATAGCTAAAGAACTCCAAACTTCACTTGGCTTTCAGATTAGCTTGTGAAGAGAAGAGAAGAGAAGAGAAGAGAAGAGAAGAGAAGAGAAGAGAGACTGATGGAATGAGTTTCTGTGGTTCAGCAGCTAAATTAAGGACTTACATCACCAAGAACAATGCAAAGCAATGAATACAATGGTGCAACGCTTCATACCAATGGATATGGGGTAGTGGAAACATGCCGTCTGTAATAATTAATCAAAACTTTCTATCTGGCAATCCAACAGACAAAGCTTGGTTTGATTTTTCCACTGGCTAGCACAGATTCTTGACCTCAACCTAACAAAGCATGTTTGGTGAGATTTAGTGTAGAATTTGTCATGTAGGCTTTCTAGACCAGTGTTTTTCAACCACTGTGCCGTGGCACACTAGTGTGCCGTGGGTGATCGTCAAGTGTGCCGTGGAAATTATCCAATTTCAACCTAACAAATTAATTATCTGCAAATAATATGCCGTTTTCGAGTGTCTGTGCTGTAGAAGTGACTAGCGGCGTAATC
>CAEFZY010003623.1:0-10657 GCA_903066815.1 Brachyrhaphis roseni
AATGGAGTTGATAGTCGTTTTCTGTTAGATGTCCTGATTCTAAAGAGGTATGGCATGGGTATGTTGGCATTGTTTTTGTCTGAGTTATGTTTTTTCATAAAAAAAAATTATGCAAATCGCCCGGGCTCGGGCGGGTGGAGGTTAAGTGGCTGCTTATTAATTTATTTGTTGAAAAACAGAGATTGTAGTTGACCTGCATTTTAGGACAGAATTAATAAGATCCAATTATTTCGTATTGGGAATAGGGATCACAATCGGTTGCATTTACTGAACAGCAGGTTATTTCACCGGTCAGAGCCAACAACTGTGTCTACTGTGAGTTACTGCTGGTTTGTTGGGTGCATCACTTGAATTGAGGATAATAACAATAATATAAGGACCGTTCTGAGACTCACTGTGTTTGGCAGGGAATAAAGTTGGTGTCGGAGAGGCGTCTGCAGAAAGCATAGTAAACTCCTCTGGTGTTGTAGTTGTAGCAGGACGAAGGAGCCTCATCGGCGTCTGGACAGACAAGAACCAAACCGTTTCACAGCCGATCACGTCGTTGTTGTCGTTCTTCTCACTTATGAATGTCGCCCGAAAGCAGAGCCGCTTACCACTGCTGTAGACCTTCTTGCACTGCGCTGCCCTCTGTGGACACTGACCGTTGTAGCAGTGGCCCAGGCCCTTATCGCACGGCAGCCCATTCACAGCGAACACGTCCTCGGGGCAGGTGGCGCTCTTCCCGTCACAGTACTCCGCAAGGTCGCAGTCGTCCTGCTTCCTGCGGCACTCGATGGAGCGAGGCTGGATCTGCATGGAGCGAACCCAGTTACCACAAAACACGACGAGAACGTCTCTGGTGCTAACGGCGGAGTTAAAGCATCCAGTGCGTTTGCTGGACACAGAGCTGTATGTTTTGTGATGCAAGCCTTATCAAAATGAAGAATAATGGTGCAGCAAGCATCTTGAAATGCCTTCTATATTTCAGATCTGATGGTTCCAATGCGTGGGTCATTTCTAATAGTTTTTCTATATAGATTTGAAAACGTTGTGGCTACAGGTTTTCATCACGCCATTACTCAGATTGTCTTCGTCTCATAAACACTAATGTCAAACATATTTTCAGCCATGTCCAGATTATGAATGTCTTCGAAAGGCCGATTGTGGCAAAATTTATTGATGAAATCCATCAATAACCTGCTAAAATATCAATAAACAACTGTCTCTATTTAGTATATAACTACTTAAAATGAAATATTGAACATTTTTCTTACATTTGACAGTATACAGATAAAAATGCTTTGATTTGACTGATAAAACAACTGCTATCCTGAAGGTTGAGGGCCACATACGTGGTTATGGCGAGTCAGATTGAGTCTGACGTGATCTGAAACATTTAAGCGTGACACAAAGCAAAATTCCCACCCAAGAAAAGTACTTTTTATAAAAAATATTTGTTATAACTCAAACAGTCCACAAGAGAGCGGTAGTGCGCCGAACAATTGTGCTGGTGATGTCCATGGGAGCGTTGCTGTTACTGGGCTGTTAGGCTGAGAGGTGATGAATGACGTCGACTCACCTTGCAGTTGTCGCAGCACGCGCCTTCAGCGCACTGTGAACCTGCGGTCAGGGTGCAGCTGGTGGCGTTGCAGCATGGATTGGTGCACTCCTGTAAACAGCAACGTGTTGAACTTGAAGCGTTAGAGAATCTCTCACATGTGAAACGCTGCATTAAACCCCGTCACATTCTGCATGTTGTGTTTTGCAAAGTTTGCAGCTTATTTTTTGTGGCGTTGCATCACGGTGAGCAATTAGGGGAATGTTGGTGGCGAAGTTGATCTTTTCACTCCAGTCATGAACAGAACAAAGGTAACGCTGGAAACGCTGAAATCTCTCTCAGTCCAGTCAGTCACTTAAAACCTGGCTTCATGTTAATGTTAGCTGCTGCTCCATCAGTGCTGCTCAAACAGGCGACCGACCGCAGCCTTGTGTAATTCGGAGGTGTGCTGCACATGCAGCCAGTGAATACCATCACAGCTGATAACAGGTCCAAGCAGAACTCTGAAAGGAATGTTCTGCTCTGTGAAACCTTAACGTGACTTGACATGTCAAAGGCTTTCAGCAGCCTTAAAATAACTGAAGGGGAGTTCTGAGGAGTTAAATAAAGCAGTACATCAGAGTCTAGTGAGAAGTGACAATTAGAAGAAATAAAGACCAAACAGTGATGAGGGGAAAAACAAGCAGTATGAGAGTTTAGATGCCCAGCGGAGTGCTGCTGTCTGTTTCCTAGAATCACCTGCTTGTTAATGGCTTTAAAACAGAAACATGTCTTCGCTTGTCAGGAAGATTTCAGATCACGAAACTTCGACAACAACCGGAACCTCTGTCAGATTGATAAATGCCCCAACGTTGTTTTTAAATGCTGAATGGAGACAAATCTGTGGCGCTGGATCAAATCTGTAAAGCTGTGATGAGTTTAAGTCTGTTTTGGACATGCACATGGAATACACATATTCAATTTAAGACTTTTTCCTTTAAAAAACATGATGAAATCAACAATGGAATTGGTCATTTTTCTGTCACAAGGTTTTTCCTTTAATCTGTCAATCATTGGGGGCTGCAGGTCCTAATGTTCAATTAATTAAATAGTATTTTATTTGTTTTAATTAAAAGTGCAGTTTTTGAGCAGCTTGTCTGAACATGCAGAGCGTTCCTAAACGTCAGTGTTCATGCCTTGCAGCATATTTTCGTTTGAATTGAGGTCTGTACCGCTGCTGCTCCCTTCAGCAGGTTTTCTTCCAGGAATCTTCTGCAGCTTCAGGCTATAGATTTCTAAGCTTCATATCCTGGACTGTTGTGTCAGCAGTGAATGCATCACGACATGCCTACAGAAAACCCACGTTGTTCTTTCCTTTTGCAATGCAAAAATAATGAAGTCAGATATATATTTTTTTTAAAATGAGTCATGTCTACATTAAACAAAGGCTTCATTTTCTGTCTTTGGATGAATTTGTATTTAATTTGCATTAAAACATTTTTAGTTCGATTTCTGCTGGCAGAGGTTTTGGATTTGAATATATTTCTTAATGCATTCAAAAAAAGTTCATTAATGAAATTGAAATCTGTTTTCAAAAATTCCCCCGA
Source organism: Brachyrhaphis roseni (assembly GCA_903066815.1). NCBI lineage: Eukaryota > Metazoa > Chordata > Actinopteri > Cyprinodontiformes > Poeciliidae > Brachyrhaphis > Brachyrhaphis roseni. The sequence goes on from CAEFZY010003623.1 coordinate 3,127, forward strand.
CTTATTTGGAAATCAGCCTTTCAAGGAAATTACGACTAAACTACAATCCGAAATCTCCTCTTTATTGTGAAAAGCAGCACAGCCGTTTTAAGTAAGGTCATTTTAAAAATGTTTCTTATTTTAAATAAAGGGCTGTTCTTATGTACCTCCACAGAGCCACAGTCGCACTGCTCGCCCTTTTCCAAAAATCCGTTCCCACAGACTCCTGGAGCCACGATCCTGGTGAAGTCTGGCTTGTCGAACAGGCAGCTGGGGTTGCGGGTTGTCAGGTACCTCTCATAGTTGGAGAAGCTGCAGCTACTGAATGTGCGTGGAATATTATAGCTGCCAAGAACAAACAAAGTTTTGGGGGTTTTTTTTAGCTCCAAAGTAAGACACCACAGACCTCAAGATTACCCGGAAAAAATTAGAACATGGTTACCCCCCCCCAAATAATTAAAAACGTTTGATAAATAAAATATAAAAATACTTAACTTGGCTTTACAGTTGTGCACAGAGTTTACAAAACAATGGGCTTAGCACTCATCCCTGATGGATCCCTGTTCTGAGCTACAGACTGGATCAGGAGACCAGTCCATACAGCTTTCTGGTTCATCTGTCAAAACATTCAGGATCTAGTGGCAGTTCGGCCTGATCTCCTGCTCCCAGAGCTTCATGATGAAGTATGATGTTAAACATCTCTTATCAAAGGGTGGCTCCATTACTACTAGTTTACTTGTAGTTTACACATCAGCAAATCCTCTGTTCTCCATTCTGTTGCTTATTTTTCCCTCACCCCCCTCCCCCTGCACACGCACAGTGAGAGAACTGTACGTAAACAAGGCGATCTTTGACAGAATCGGTGTCTGACCTACTTTAACAAACACACCCTTTGAGGCAGCTGGCCACCTTTCCTTACCTGAGAGCTGCGGCCATGATGCAGCTGTCCCCAGAACAAGTGCAGCTACTGGAGTCGTCGTGACTCATGCCCAGGTTGTGGCCCATCTCGTGGGCCAGAGTCGCTCCCACTGCAATGGCTCGGTCGGTGTGATCCTAAAGACGAATAGAGGCGCAGCTGAGCCCAGAACCTACAATCTAACTACCACTAGTAGAGCCTGCATTACTGTAAAATTCTTTCAAGTGTGAACATAAGTATAAATATTAGCATCTTCACCCTCAGGTTGTGTGTTTTTCACAATTCCATTTACCCACTTTTAGAATGATGGCTATTTTTTTATGATGGCTGCCATTTTTGAGACTTTACCCATAAAATGTTACCCATTTTCATGACTTAGGTGAACTTCATGCCTCACATGTTTTTGACTATGGTAACCGGTAATCTTATTAATAAAACTTTAAGGAAATATGTGCCAAAACTGAAGACTTTGAAAGGAGATGAAGCTGTGACAGTCGCCTTAATGGTTAGCATTCGCTTCCCCTGATTTTTAAAAAAATTTTTTTATGCGAGAAGCATTATAGCCTTAGTGCAATAAATATTCTTATTTAGTAAATTGGTGACTGGTGAACCTCAACTTTTGGTAGTCTGGCAATAATTACTGCAGATTTAATGCAAACATTTGTTCTCCATCACATCTGTGGCAGCCATTTTGAAAAATGGCCCCAAGAAAAAGGAAACACAAGATCAAGAAAATATATATTTGCTATGGTTCAAAACATGTAGGCTGTGTTTTGACACCAAAGACATTTATCTAATTGACAATTTTAGAGAAAAAGAAAATAATTTTCCATGACAACCCTGGTGGTCATCTTGAAATTTTCAGTCACTGATGTTAGAAAAAAAAAGCAAGCAGGAAACATCTGTGACGAGTTGAGTTCTTGTATCCGCATGTGAAAGATTTAGCTGAAATATTAACCAAACTACAATAGAATAGTTTGGTTTCAACTCAAATCATTAATTGAATTATTTAGTCAGGACTAAAGTGCTGGAGAAAACTATTTGTTAATTCATATTACTGGGTTGAAAAGCATTTTTATATCAAAATACCAAATTTTTCCAGTCATGATATTCCACTCTTTTCCAACCGTCGTAGCAGCACAGACTCAATAATCTGGAAACAAATTAGATCCAAATGATCCGCAGGGCAGACTTGGAGCTGTGTCCCTTAAACCGTTCCAGGAAAACAGACTGCTAGCGCAGTTAGCTGCAGCTCACCTGTACTACCCCGACAGAGTGGTCAGTGCACAGAGTCCCGATGTAAGCCAGACCCACAGTGGCTCCTTCAAAGTCGATCCCGCTGAAAGACACAATGAGGCGTTTCATCACGGCTGCATTCCATCTTCTTCATTTGAATAAATGTAAACATCTACAAATGTACTGGAAATATGAATATTATAATTCTGTGTTTTGTACTTCCTGCACTCATTTGAATAGAGACAAACTTATCAGTTTCACCAATAGATGATTTGGTTATGAAATGTCATGCTCATTGTTTGGCTGCCAGCTGACTTACAGTTTCTGGTTGTCATATTATTACATGTTTTATCCATATCTGTTTAACATAACTGCACTGAAATAGATGTTATGATGGATTCAGTTTTTTTCTTGGACATACCTTCAATGTTTTTTCAGAAATTCTCTGATGTGCACATAGGAGCCCAGATTATGACACCGCTGCTGTTTTGCAGCAGATTTTGGCATAGTGATGAAACACGTTGCACAAGAGTCGTGTGGAAACTAAAATCATCTAGCACATTCAGATCTGTTCAGATTGTGGTTTTCTAAAGGTGAACCTTCAAGAGCATCTTAATAAAACAGAAAATAATTTTAAAAAGTCATTTATTTCAGTATCCGCGTTTCCTGCCTCAGGTGTAGTAAGTATAAAAAAAATGCATGGATTTAAGTCAATATTTTTTATTTCTGTTTGTTTTGGTGATTATTTATAATTAATTAAAACCTAAAAAGTAGTGTCTCAGATGATTTTAACAGCTTTTTTGTTTGGTTTCCTAGCAACAACCTGTTTCTTAACTTGCGCAGCAGCAGTTTCAGGTTTCACCACTGCTTTAAAATAAACAACGGCATGGAGTGAAGGTTTGGCAATATTTCAGAAATTGAAAGCGAAACCCACCCCAATAAACAACAACAAATCAATAATTATCAATATCAACTTATATAAAAGACTTATATCGTGATGCATTTTTTTAGCCATGTCGCCCAGCACTATGTAGACTTCAACAAGGCCATAAACATAAAATTTTAACCATCAAAAAGAACGAACGGAAATAAAAGCTAAAAAAGTACTGCTGCATTTCTATTGATCTTACCATTGAGCCAAGTGGAATTATGAATATAAATTCACTTAATGGAAAACCACCAATTTTGAAATAATTCACATTTTTAAGGTTAAAAAGTTTTTGCGTTAGGGTGAGATGGGTTTCCAGCAAAATTGTTGCAAAATTGCAGCTCATGTTTGCGTAATGAATCTATAAAGTAGACGAGTTTAGCTGTTTGAGTTACTGAAAGAACTGAACATTTTGGTCATTCTGATTTGATAATACACCTGTTTTTATGCAACATCCTTTCTGTTGCACAATGCATGTACAGTTAGAAAGGGATGTTACTCCATTTAAGATGACCAGAGACAGAATGACTTGCACTCATAGAGGTCAGTCAGACCTGATGAGGTGTGCATTGTCGTGTTTTATCCGTTTCTCCAGCTCGGAGTTTCTCCAGGCCTTGAAAGCATCCAGGTTGGCGCCAGCAGGGTTGGTCACAGAGATCAGGTCGTTGTTAGACCAGACCTCCAGACCCACCAGACCGATAAACGTCTTCAGGGGTTTGTATGCCTGCAGGTCATCACAACAACAACAACAACAACAAAGTGAACTATTCAGTTTCCCATTCAAGAAGCCCTACAGATGTTTTCCAATATAATGAAAGACAAATTATTAAAAGCAGTAGCCTGGATGATGTAAACTGTCTGCTGAGCCATAAAATGATTTGCTGTGGAATTTGCCCAGGACTGACTCACCATGTTGACAAAGTTGACGATTTCAAATATCCTCTGTCTCAGCTTGGTCAGATCTCTGTTCATCTTTATGTACTGAAACAATATTTGGTTGCATAAGAAAAAAAGTTACGTCCCGTTTCCCAGCAGCTGATTCACAATGAGGCACATTGTGAGGCAACAAAGTTAAGACTGTGTGTGTGTGTGACTTTAAAAACTGTTTCAGCACTCTGCCTGACAGGAAACATTGAATGATGATGCTAATTAACAGAGCTGCTATTTAAAACAGTGAAGGAAGGATTGTAAAGCTCTTTTGAAAAAAAAGTCAAGATAAAAAAAAAGAAAACCTGATATGACGTCAAGAAACAGAATTAGTGAAGCCATTTTGCAGAGTCAGCAGATAAGTTTGGAACTCTGTTTCATTTTAGTTTTTAGAGAAACTGTTTATACAAACAAACAAACTCCTTTTGTACAAATTACTAATAGTGAAGTTTTGTTTTTGCTAATGATGCATAAATGCATTTATATTTAATGTATTTATCTGAAAGTATGTCAGAATCTCCAACTGCATGTACTTTTTCATATATATATATATATATATATATATATGGGGGGGGGGGCGTGTGTGTGTGTATATGTAATATCACAATGAAATGTAAGATTAAAATTCTTACCGCTCGATTATCCGCTACAAGAACGAGTTCAATGTATTTTTCCTGCAGTAGAACAGGAACACCCTGAAACAAAGTCAAACACGTTTTAGTTTTTCCATGCAGCTTCCCATCACCGTATTTATTTCTATGACGTTTTCTGACTGTATCCCCGCCACCCAAAGTCACATTTAACCTCCGACCGCGAGACCAAGATGTGAACCTGTACCAACCCCAGATCTGGAGCGGCTCCTGCTTGTCGGAGGTTCCATGTCGTCGTCCCAGGAAGTGTTTGTAACGCCACACACCGCAGGCGTCAAGTTCCCGTCGTTTACGGCCGTCACAGCGTGGTCGCCCTCGTCGCCACCAGAGAGAGGCGCAATCAGGTACTGCTGGGCAGACGTCCTGAAGTAACCTCTAAACCCAGGAGTTAGACTCTTTTGAGAGCATGTACCAGTACAACACTCACTACACCGCGAAGCAAATGAAGGGAAGAAGCTGGCTAATCAGGCTAGCTGTGTTAGCATCTCTAGGTTTTGTGTCCAACTATTTTCTAATTCTGTACAATATGACAGAATTTTCTGGCTGGGATAGAAAAACATTTTTTTCTTCACTGTTTTATCTTTCGAGAGATGTCGATCTCATTTCCTAGAATTAAAATAATTTTAGATACGAATCTACCAGATATATGCTTCACACAAAATGAAATTTCCCAAGTGAAAGAATTCACCCAAATAATTTCTAATATTGTTTGTGTGAGTGTTGTTATGCTTTATTTAACCCAGATTGATTTATATTGCTGTGATGCAAGCCTTGGACACAGCTACAAAATTTAACATGAAATAGTGTAGCTGACCATCTGAAAGCATCCACTTTATCTACACTAAATCAGCATTTCACACATCATGTTATATGATGAACATATCTATTCATCATATGATATGATGAATAGATATGTGAGGCGCTTACCTTAGTCCCTCACACGTACTGATGCTAGCAGATGACTCACTGTCATTCACAATCTTTCCATGGTAGTAACAGTGATCCTGACCAAGACAGAATATTAACAGGGATAAATGTAAATTATCAATGGGAATTTCTGTTAATCTTATTCTCCAAATACCTATAATTTTAAAATTTTGCACACAGAGCTCAAACTCGCTTAAAAACACTTACGACATCATGTGGGCTTGTGGTGACCCGGGTTCCATCTTCTTGGTAGTAAGTTTCTGTGTAGTCTCGGGTTAGTAACTCACTGGTGATGAGAAAATTAAATCATATGCGTCATCTTTGTTCTATTTAAGGAACTGAAATAGTTCCTTTTATGAAATTTAAGAAATAGTTTCTTAAATTCAACCTTGATTCTAAGGAGATGTGACGTTCATTATAAGAAAGTTACGAAGAAAAACTTACACAACTGTGCGGGTGGGTTTTTTTTAACCACAAACAGACACACACACACACATGCGTGCGCACACCCACACACACCCACGCACACACACAAAGATTTACACACCCACGCCAGGGAAGTGAGAACATACTTATTTTTCTCAAGTTGTAATTGAATGTCTCTTCCTCCAACAGTCATTGCATATTTAATCGCCTCTGGTCTGAGGTACTGAAGGGGGCAGAGAAAGGAAAATTATGCTTTCTGTTTTATTTTTGTCATTCTCAAATCCACACTCAGAACTTGTGAAAGTATAATAAAGAATCAGTCTGCATGAAATTAAAGCTCTACCTCTGTGCTTCTTTTCCTTACTGCATGAAGTCTGACAGGTCGAACCACCTCATAGTCTTCCCCCACTTCAAAGGTAGGATTGTGGCTTTCTGTGAACACACAAAAGGAGACAGCGGATGGATATCCAAATCTCCTCCATAGATAAGGTTCTCCTCAAGCCATCAAAAGTAAATCAAGAACTCTAAGCCTCGTAAAAAAACATCCGAAGTGTAAGTCAGCCGAACACTGTGCTGTTTCAAATATCATTCGGGATTGGGTTTTCATCCACATGAACCCTCACAACACTCCCATATGCAAAAACCTCTGTCAATCAGTTTGCTTCAAAACAACCATGACTTCCTGTTAGGATTTCAACATGGTCCCACAATGTTGATTTGTGTGAACAGATTTATAGGTTGAACTACGTTTAAATAACGTATGAGAATATAAAGTAATTGAAACACCAGACAATACTGATTGCAAATCAGGTCAAATGTACGTGGCTGTATTATATTCGTCTCAGAATTGGTGTCTAATTCAGTGTCTTGCTAAAGGGGTTGCATTTGTGTACAGCCTGTATTAGTTGTAGCAACTTCGTGGTGACAGTCATAATCCCATTTGTTTGCAATACCGATCTACCCTATCATAAATGATAAACCTTTCATCATCAATGGTGACCTCACCAAAACTCGTCACCAATCCTCCATGCTGGAGTCATTTTTGCCAACAATACACATCGTCCAACATGCTGGGAGTGTAAACAGAAGTCTTCATTTAGAAAAGCTTATACTACTTGAAGTAGATGCACTAATTTCTAACATTTTGTTGACTGAGCCATCCCTACAACCTCTTATCCCAATGCTTTACACCGCTAAATGCATTATTAATGCCTGTCCTAGCAGTTTGAATGTATTATGTTGTAAATGTTTCCACAAGACGGCATTGAATGAGGACAAACTCTGTCCTGGATTCCTCGTAAACTGTTTGTTAAAGTTGCACAGCTTGAACAGGAAAGATATATGTAAAGCCAGGGTTTGTGGTTTCGCTGACGTAGAGACTCTAGCCCAGGGTTTGGCTGTAACCACTTCAGTTTTCAAACACAGTGTTGGGTTTTTAGAGAAAATACAGATCTAAATGTTAAATATTAAGGATTGAGAGATATTTGTTTGTATTGGGATGCATGTTTGTATTGTCTCTGGAGAAGCAGGAAGAACGGGTCA
>CAEFZY010003626.1:0-29531 GCA_903066815.1 Brachyrhaphis roseni
GCCTACATACAGACGGTACACAGAAAGAGTTTTCAAAGTTTTAGTAATATACCTTAGCTTTTCTTTCCAAACAGTGCCTCTGACGCGGCAGTAACACAGAAGCAATACGGTAGTAACACAGCACTAACAGGGCTGGTTAAAAAAAACATACCGGTGAGAGCCGTCTTCATCTTCCTCCTGAGCACTGAGACGTGTTACATTACATTAAACTTGCTTCTTCCTCTAAACATACATTCCCCCTGTCTCACTCTTACCTTTTCTGCTCGAGCGCCCCTGGTGGCCTTAGAAAAAAAATGCATAAATAAGTCGCATCTTTGTATAAGCCGCAGGGTTGAAAGGGTGTGACAAAAGTCGCGGCTTATAGTCCGGAAATTACTGTACTTTATTGTATGGCTTATTAGAGTCAGTAAAGCACTTTATTTTTTCTCATAGTGACATAGGTAGCAGAGCCCCCAAATGAAGGATTTTGGCTTTGCTGATGAACAGTCAGGTTTATTGAAGTAAACCATAAGTTTCACCGTAAGAGCTGTAGTACAAACACAAAAAGACAGTGTAAGCTACAAAACACACTCTTACAATGTTTTAAAACTGAAAACAATGTTCACTACTAACAACATCAAATGATTCAAAAACTATACCGTATTTAATTAATAAAGCAAAAATCGCAATTCCAATTGATCAATATTAGAAATATCCTAGTTACAAAATAAACGTGCCTTGTGCCTCTGTCAAGGGGGCCGCTAATAACAAGATACATTTTATAACAGTGTCGCCACTTATCTTCCGTTCCTTCTGTTGCCAAGCTGCCGCTGCACAACATAAACAGCGGAAGTTCTCTCATTAAAGTAAAAGCATTAAATTGAAAAACCGGAAGTCAACTAACAAAATAAAGGCGACAAGCGCTAAAAAGGAACACAACAAATAAGGAGCTTAACCTGGGGTTATTTACAAGGGAAAAGAGTAAAAAAGATTGATATTGCATTATGACATAAAGTGCAATCAGAATGAACATACAAATCAAAAATATCTATAGATCTAAACTTCTCTGCTAAAGAAAATAGTTTAAATAAAATATGCAGAAGGAAATTAAATGTCCACATTTTCTTGATACTACAATCTATTTTCCCTACATGCTAGAGAGTGAAGTGTTTGGTTGTGTGATGAAAGCCACACTATATTAAGCGAAAAGATTTTGGACATAATCTGTTGTAGCTAAAGCCTGAAAAAATAACAGATGACAAAATCTTGCATAATCATTGTGCATTTTCATAATTGAAGCAAAAAAAAAAAAATTCTTTAATATCTAGTAACTTGAGAGAAGAAAAATTTTACATAAAATTTAGAATGTAACTGAAAATGATTCATTATTAAAGTAAAAAAGAAAAAAAGCCTATTTTTACACTACAGGGTTAGCTGAACACCTAAGGTGGAGAACAATTTTCTGCACTCAGCAGGAAAATTCACTGCTGATGAATCTTCACCATCATTATCACTTCATCTCCAGCTGAGAGCTCCACTATTCACACTACACTCCCATAGCTGACACCTCTACTTGACTGCCAATGAATTCAAATGATTAATTTACACGTAAAACCTTTGTCCAGCTAATCACCTGGAGTGATTAGCGAATATGCCGCCCTGGTGTGTCAGTGTGTACTTAGCTGAAACTCTCAGCCCTTAGTACGGTTCTGTTGCTTTATCATCCAATTAGAAGTCCTGTATGGCTATATTCTAATTATCTGGCACCTGCATGTCATACATAAATATTAAGAGACAGTCAGTAAATGTGGTACTCTGAAAATTCACCTACTATCTACAAAACAATTATGTAAATGCTGTATATTTCTCTTAACTTTTATCTATAAGTACAAGGGTGATACACAGTTTTAAAAAGTTATAAAAATTATGGAAATATGTTATTTTGTTTTTGTAGGTCTGAATAAGTATGGTAAATGAAACCATGGAGTATGGAAAATTGTTTCTTTTAGTATTTAATGCCTTTGTTTTTCCAGAAGCTAAAATTAAAACTGAACTCCTAAATGCTCACTATATTTTCGATGCCATTCTTGTTCCTTAAATTGCTTCATCACAATTTGAGTTTCATGTTTCTGGCTTTAACAATTTTGGTTTCAGTTCAATTCTATCATAGAATTTTTTTTTTTGTTTCTAGTCAACTTCAATTTAGAGTTTTGAACTGGGTCTGAATTAGGTGCCAAAACTATCTTATCAGTGTGTTATTTATTTATTTTTTTATGTGTAAATGTTACAAAATTTACAATTTAAATAACCTGTATTTAACCTGTATAACAGGAAAATATCTGTTGACATGTGAACCACATGGAAACTTAGATGGAGCCCATCTAAGTTTGTGGCGTTGGAAGAAAAGATGTGAAATATCCTTTTTTCTTCTTTTTCAGATACCATCTTTGTCACTTTTTGTGGTTTATGTAAGATACAGTAATTGAAACACAAATCAGAACTGACTATTGTACAATGAGTTTTTTTTTTTTATTACTTTTTATAGCCTCAATAGTATTTTTTTCAACATAACTTTTAAGTAAGCTTTCACAATTAATTGCACTATATAAAAAAAAAGGTAACTAAAGATCTGGACTTTAAAGTATGAAGTAATTTCACCTCCAATATGGCAAAATCTAAACCGAATACCTGGTTCCTCTGATTGTTAAAACTAAAAAAGCCAGTGAGTGTTCACTACATCAAACATGATAAGACTGAACTGAAAATAAAAAAAGGTCTCCATTTACAACCCCAAATGAAAAAGAATCTATTTCTCTCAGACTTTTTAATTTACATATAATGATTAAGATAATTAATCATTAATACTTATAAGGTATATTTCCACAGGACTTCCAAATGACTTGTCTCCATCAAGTTTATGTTATATTTAAGTTTGCTTGGTTTACATTTGATTTGTTTTAGATATGACAATATTTTAGACATTTAACTAGTACTAAACCAGAGAACCACTGGTTCCATCGGCTAGACAGTAACATGTTGGCAGAGCGTTAATCAATCCAGTGTGCCTCTCAACATCAGAAAATGCATCTAACTTCACAGAGAACATTCAGCAGCTTCAGAGGCTCTAATGGTGGTTTTGTCTTTTCTGTCAGCTCTTCAGTAATCCCTGGGCGTGGCCTCTTCAAATACTCATGCATGGCCCTTGTCCTGCTGTAGTTTGCATCCAAGGCTTACAGGACATTTAAACCTCCATTCATTGTTATCTGACTTGAAGTATCTCCATACCTTGGATCATTTTAGCCTGTGGGAACTTTAAAACCTGGCTTAATCAAGTGCGAAAAAGAAATTATTCATAGCACACAGAAATGTATGAAACTCTCAATGATCAACTGCAGCAAGTGACATTACACACACAACAGTTTGTTAGAATTTTTTTTAGTTATTATTAAAAAGATACATTTATTTTTTTAAAGATATGTTCAGTTTACACAAGATTGTGTCTACTAAAAATATCAAAGGCGATTGATTAATATTAGAGATTCCATGGACTACGAGGATAGACTGCAGCAGTCCAAATACAAGGTGTTATTTGCATTTTAAAAATAAATTTCTATAATTTGATTAAACTTATACAAAAAAATTTAAAAATGTGTACGTGGAAAAGCCTAGATTTTGAATATTGATATTTACGGTAGGACCAATCAGAGCCGATGGAAGAGTTATGGTGTTTGTATCGACCTCTGTTTCAGTTGTTGTTGTCACATTGCTCCAAATGTCTTATATTACATGCCACATTACACAATTGCTCCACCATTATCACCGTACTTTTGTGGATGTCATTTGAAGGGTGCAGAAAGTGACGTGAAGTCTTATATCCACTATTCAGATAAACATTTTTCCTCTATTTCAGACATCTGCATCTTTAAAAGCCTTCTTCCCACAGTCCCCTCCAAGTCTTCTGATTCCTCTCTTTACCATGCCTTCAGGTCAGTGTGCTCATACATTTTCACTGAGTTTGTCTGCCTTAACTTCTGGGAAAAATGCACAAAACTCTCCAGTGTAATAGTGTAATGAAGTGTTATTTAGCAGTGCGTAAACAGCTTTTCTTCAACGGCATGAATGGGCAAGTTTGTGTCTTTATATGTAACATACTTATACAGTAACAATTTTTGCCAGATATTCAAGTTACTATGATGTGAGGTGTCATTACTTCTCCAAAATCGATACACAGTTTAATCATTTGCTTTGCCAACTCAACAGGAATGCTGCTTATCAGTGTATGCCCAGACTGGCCCACAGGCAGGAATTATTTACATGAATGGAGCCATTTAGGGACACACTGAAGCCCTGCCAGAAATCACAGTTAATTATTACTGTGTGGGTGTGCGTGTGTGTGTGTTTGTGGTGAAAGGTAATATTTCACTAGGGACTGAATAGTAATGATATTGTAAAAAGGTGAAAGATCCAAGTTTCATCCATCCTGTGTAAGTCATAAATACACAAATAGCATTGTATTCTTAATACTTAGCCCAAGGGGACCCTCGGATATTTGTTAGTTTGTTTGTCGAGCTGAAATGTCATTTTGTTGTAGGAAAATGTCCTTGTTATAGGAAAAGTATTTTCCCAAAATGCAGTTCCTAACTCTACTCTGGTCATCAAAACAACTTGTTAGCCGTTTTCTTTTCTGCTTTTTAATAACAACAGCAAAAACAATGAAACAACAAAACAAGCTGAAGACATTCGATTCAACTATCCTTGAATTTAGAGTCTTCTTAGATATGTTCAATAACAATTCCTTTCACTAGACCGTGGTAAGAAGCATCAGCTTCACTTTTAATTTCTTTTTTTTTGTTTTGTCATTTTAGCCATGTTTTATTTTTTTGGCTCAGTCTTTGTAAACTACTTTGTGAATTTTCACTGTGAAAGCAGCAATAGCATTAGTTAGTCCTTTGCTGCCTTATACTCCCATTTATTATCAAGCCCTTGCTATTTTGTCAATTATCAATCTGTAAACAAGTTGCAGGTTGTGTTGCAGTTAAGTTTATTCCTGTAATTGGAGATAAATTGTCTTTAAAATGTTCAATAACAATTCCTTTCACTAGACCGTGGTGAGAAGCATTAGCTTCATTTTGTACTCAGAGGTGGGGTACAAAAGATGTATAAATTGTAATTAAGACTAGAAAAAATTGTATTTCCTTTCAAAATGCAATGTGAGGGCTGTAAGCTGAATATTTTAAGTGAAAATTGCAGAAGCATTTGAAGTCAACTGCAGAGGATGTGCCAAAATGTAAGAAATGGGAAGAAGCAGCAGCAGAATAAGGCAAAAGCCTGCAAAATGCAAATAAAGAAAACTGTAGAAGAGAAGGAAAAACTTTCAGTCAATGCAAAAATCCCAGCCAAAGACTATTACAAATATGTGCAAAACACTGTTTACAAAGCTAAGCAGGGTTGGAAGGAGGGTTTGAATTAGCTTAGGATAAAGGGATGAATTTAGGGTTGTACTGAGATGTGGAAGTAGGGTAAGAATTATGGATAGAATGAGGTTGTAGCAGATTTTTTAAAAGAAATTATGGGATGTTCTGTGCACTTCAAAGAGGCCGAAAAAAGCTGAATATTTCATAAACCGTAGAAGATGTCAGTACCAAAATACATAGTCTGAACGATCAGAATAAGGTAATAATTGAAAGATTGAAATGCAGAAGTAGTTAAGTGGCAAAAAGTGTACTGGAAAAAAAGTAGATCATTCACACTAGTCGTGATCTTAGAGTAAAATTTAGTTAGATGTATTTTTGTCCTTTTTTAAAAAACACAAATAGCAATTACATTGGTTTAATGTAAGTTTTCTTTTTTTTTTTTCAGAGATGCCTCAGGAGAGTTTGAAAAACCACCTGATGTGGGTCAGCAGCTCATTACAGAGGCTGACTGAGGAGGAAGAAGATGAGGAAAACTCAGATAGTAGCAACATCAGGTGAGAAAGAGAGACTGAACAGCGAAATGTGCTAATGTGCGTCTGCTTCCAGCAACATGTTGAAACCCTATTCAGCATGGTGTTCCTATTTCCATTAGTTGCCATTGAGATGGTGGTTAGTCAGTAATTTCCCGTCGCATCATAGCAGAGTGGTCCTGGAGCACAGTGTGGCTTCTGCAAGCATTGATTAGAGGCCATTTGCTTTGGGGGGGAAAAGAGCACATTGGAAAAAATAAACGTTATGAGGTCCAATAAATAGTGAGAGAAGTAGTTCAGGACAAGAAGCAGAAAGCAGGGAGAAGGTGCACACATTAAATAACATCGCTATGGAAAAAAGAAAACATGTACAGTTGTCTTGAATGAACTCATTTAAAAAAAAAAAGAAAGATTGGGTTGAAAAACATACATTAAAAAAAACAAAAAGAAAAACAGATGATGTCGTAAAGATGGAGACGGGAGACTTGATACCCTCAGGATGCGGTTTTTGAACGGGGCCTATTATCCCGCCGCCGCTCGAATCTGAAGCTCCCTTCAAAAGTCTCTAAGCGAGCCAGCAGTGGTAAATAGTGCCTTACTGCTGCCAAGGCCCTGCAGAGGGCTGCTGCTGTTGGTATGTCGAAGCCAAGTGGAAGGGAGGATGAGGAGAGAAATGATGGTATTAGAGGAAATGTGAGAATCATCTTTACTCCTTAGTCTTCACATCGCCTTCAGTGTTACAGCTGTGCAGCTCGGTGTAGTCTGCTGCAACATTCTTAACTTCCAGATTGTTTACAATCTATTTTTGTCACAGCACTCCATAATTTTCACATTTTTTATATTTGCTCCAGCTCTCTAAATGATTTCCTCTTTTTTAAAAGTCTTAATACATAATCAGGACACTAATATGACTGAAGAGGCTTTTCTCTTTTTGAAGTTTATCAGGTTTATTTCAGAGTTAGGACACTGACCCATCCCTGTGCTTGTTGAACAAAATGTTGTTTTAGCAATTTGAATTGCATTGCCTGTGATAACCATGACAGAGAATACGTCTGTTGCAGTGAACACATTTTAGATTAAGAAAAATGGTACTGTTTACTGCAAAGTTAATGTCAAAGGCTTGAATGTCGTCAATTTCAGATTTTTTTTTTACTTGAACTCTTCTTTTTTTATGAGTTACTTAATTTAACCTGAGGTTAAGGAAGACCACCTCGAAATTGTTATTTATTAGCCTGCAGTATCAGTTCTAAAGCTGATTCTGATTAGTTTGAGTTGATTTTCTAGTTGGGATACATAACTGGGTCAAAATTTTAATCAATTAACTGTTGATTTGAAGTGAAGTTGACACAGATTTGTTCACAGTACTTTTTCTTTACCATGCCATTCACTTTGTGTGCTGCACTACCAATCTTTTAAATATACACACGTATGTTCTTATATTGAAGAATATTTAAAATATGTTAAAATAAATACAGCATGGTGCATGGTGGCTGCACAGTGGCGCAGTTGGTAGCACTGGCGCCTTGCAGCAAGAAGGTCCTGGGTTTGATTCCCAGCCCAGGGTCTTTCTGCATAGAGTTTACATATTTCCGGCTTTCTCTGGGTACTCCAGCTTCCTCCCACAGTCCAAAACATGACTGTTAGGTTAATCACATCTGGTGAGAGTGAATGTGTGTGCATGGTTGTTTGTCCTGTCTATCTCTGTGTTGCCCTGCGACTGACTGGCGGCCTGTCCAGGGTGTGCTCCGCCTCTCGCCCGAAACGTTTGCTGGAGATAGGCACCAGCATACCTCCCTACCCCACTAGGGAGAAGAGTGTACAGAAAATGGATGGATGTATGTATAAATACAGCATAGTGTATTTGATCAGCTGTCCATTGAACAACATGTCAGTCAACCTCTTTAGAAAAAAATAATAAATTTTCAGAAGCAAAGAAAGGTTGTCTAGATCTGTGATGCATTTAAAGCTTAAATTTTTTAAAATTTTTTTATGATGCTTATCTTGATCTTATTTATTAATTTTTTTAAGTCAGAGCGACATTGACTTTAGTAAATTGTCCCAACAGTGACAATAATAGTAATAATTTGTTATATGACAGTTTCTTTGGAAGTTGGGTTTATTTCTGCTGCTAGGAAACACTTAAAGTTGTCATTCATTTATAAAACTAATATGACTTCATAGCTTCAGACTAATCATATTGATTATTATTAAGTTTTACCTTAGCTTTAGTTCATCAGGTTGTGTGAAAACTGTTGGGGTAAAATTGATGACTTCACAGTGGTTTTTTATGAAAGTGGGAGATGCATAGCATAGTGGAAAAACTGAGACTTGGGTGGGTCCAGTGCCAGGGTGTTAAAAGAATTAAACCAGACCACCCAAACCACTTGAGTAAATGAGCTGTTTACTGCTCTGTTTGCATTGCACCGTGGTCTAATTTCACTAAGATTCTTTGTGAGACATAGCACCCTGCTTACTCATTTATATATGAGAAATACTTTCACTCTTCACAATTTTCATCTTGACAAGGTGAAAATAAGTAGACATTGCTGATGACTTTTATATTTAAATAATTACAGTTGATTTCCTTTACCATCAAACTATTTTTACCCAAATGTTCATGAAATATTTAATTACCTGTTAACTTGTGATTGCTGCTCTTCCTCCTGTCCTACAGAGGGAACCATAAAGTATTTGAGGCGTGGTTCCTGCTGGTTCAGTGTGCCTACTGGGTGGAGGTGGTGGTCCAGCTGCTGGTCACATCAGGTCCCGAAGACTGTGGTCCCCTTCTCTGGTTACTGACCTTTTATCATCACCCCACCAACAGGCGGCACCACAGAGCTTCACAGCTGGTGAGAGTTTTTCTCAAACATGGCGTTTGCAGTACCTTGCATAATTTTTTCCTCACAACCACAGATTTCAATGTATTTTATGTGATAAACTAATACAAAATTACTCTTAACTATGAAGTGGAAAATATGATACATGTTTTTCACACCTGTGTTCAAATAAGAATCTGAAAGTTATAGCCTGAGAATTTGGCACAACAGCAAACCTGGTGAAAATTGGCTATCTACCTAAATGTGGAGGTCCATGATAACTTTGGATGAGCTGTGGCCTTTTGATGGTTTGAAAGACCAGAATATAGACGGTTCATAATAATTAAATTTGGGTCATTCTTAAAATTATATCCACATACACGCCTACATCCTGGCCTCTTCAATAAATTAACGGTCTAAAAAAATATATTACCTATTTCAGAATGATGCTCACTTCTAAAATGGCCTCAAATTAGATTCTGAAGTCTTTGATAAATTATTTTTCATTTACAAGTCAAATTTACCAGTAGTGCTCTCTAAGTTTAACAGATTTTGATGTTTGTTTTATATATTAAGAGAATATAAACAAACATTTTTGCTAAATCATAGAATATATTATAAATAAAGATCTTTATCTCTCTTGCACTGAACTAAAAGGACATTTCTTAACTTTCAACATCTGGGACACAACAACCAAATTTATGTACAGTTCTATGAACCACTCTTTAGGACTAAAAAAGTGTTTTTTAACCACTTTTTTAATTTGTGGATTATGTTTAGGGTATATAATAATTTAATTTCATCTACTTTCATCCATTATCCTTAGCTTTATCCCTTGTGGGATCATGAGGGGTGCTGGTGTCTATCTTGAAGGTTTTTTTTTTATTTAATTCTTATAAAACTAATTGTTTTTTACATAACTTATTGGTTTTATTCTTGTTTTTGGGGATTTTTGTATCTGGACAACCATAGTGAAAGGAACCTCTTGTATTTCAGGTGTTTTTATACTCTGTGATGGAATTCTAATGTTGCTTTCATTTTTTTTTTTACCATCACCAAATAAGTTAAATCAATCAATCAAATGGAGACCATCGTTGACATTTTGGGCTACCTGCCAACTTGTGATAGTCCTTAAATATGACTGCTCACACATACGCTCAATATAATCTGACTGAGATTGAGCTATTTTTTTTTCCCACTTTGCATTCATTTTCTTATTTTGTTGGTCAAGTGCCTTAAATCCTAAGATGCATTGAAGGTTGAGTTGTAAAGTGAAAATTTTAAGGTGTATAAATATTTCTGCAAGGTGCCATATTCCTGTATGATGTTGCCCTTTTTGCACATCTGTTTGCTTCCAACTGTCACTGATTAGATGATTGTGCTTTGAAATGTGATGCAGACGTCTGTTTTCGTCTGAGGAGTTATGAGGTGCTGTGAACTTCAGTTGCGTTTTGTTGCTCTGCTGGAGCTAAATTGTGAAGAACAGAGTTATAAGGTGCTGACATTTGTTTTGTGAGCTGAGTGGACACAGTGTGGATAAAATCTCATCAAGTCTGCGCAGCGTCATAACTCAATCGGGCAACGGTGTGGAAGGTCTGTTATTTTCCTGCAGACAGGTGTGGTGTTGCTGAAAGCCTAAGAGCCAACACAGAGAAGGGAGATACATTAAAGAATAAATAATGGATGACAACACCACCCTCCCTCCCCTTTCCCATGTGAGAGGTGGTGGAGAGCTGAAGAGAAGGTGGAGCAGATGAGCGAGGGGAGCTGGGTGAAAAGGGGAAGGCAGTATTGATTTCTCAGTGAGCGTCTGGCCAGCTGGCCTGAGGTTTGTCTCCGTGTCTCCTGTTTGTCCGCCTCCTCTCATAACCATTGGAGACTCACCATCCCTTACGATGACATGCTCATCTCGCATTAGGCTTTTCTTCTGTATCTCTTCTAAATAATAAACATGTTGATCTTTGTTTGCAGGAAGGTCACAGTTAGTCACATGACCTTTCTGTCTCCAGGTCCAGGCCAAAGCAGCGTGGGACCACCTGTACAGTCTTTTCTCCATTGAAGCTCATCCTCTTCCTGCTGACCACCTGCAGTCTTTTATCAGTCTGCTGGAACCGAAACCTCAGCAGCCGTCACTTGCCCCGTCGTTGACCCTTAACCTTTTGGTTAACTTTGCTACATTTGGTCAACTTCCACAGAGCATATCAGCAGAGATTACACAGAAGGTGAGGAAACAATCTTCCCTTAAACCTCGTCATAGCACATCACATTTGTCCTGCTACCACAAAATCTAGTTTATTTTGTTGGGATTTCATATAATAAACCAATACAAAGAAGCCCCTAATTATGCAAGAAATCAAAATACATGGTTTTCATGCCTGGCTTCAACTAAATAAGTCTGGAGTGAGAATGACTAGTTTTACATTCAACCTGTTTTACTGTAGCCTGGTAAAGACCAGCCCCTCGTACTACACATTACTTCGTACAGAGGGTCTGGGCTTTCGGCTGTTGAGAAACAAATGCTTCTTGGAGGCATGGACTGTGTTGAGGTTTTAAATGTTACGCAATTGCTAAAGTTCTCCACTGCAAAGAGAGAAGTGCTGATCCGAACAAGGCGGCTGTTAATGTTAATTCAATATTTGGAAGGGCTTCCAACACGGACTGAATGGCTTTCATCACTTCCTCCACCGCTGTTGTTAAAACTACAGGCAGACAGCAATTCTAAAACAGTGCAGAAAATCGACATCATTGTTTACAACTTCTCCTTCTGTCTGCTGAAATTAATATTGACCGGAGACAATTCGAGTCAAGGGTAGAAAGCCCAGACTGTGCTGGAAGCAAGAATGCTTTTTCAAGTTAACTTTTTAGTCTTACTCTAATACCATTTAAATAATATCCAGAGTGTGACCAAGCTGGTCACTGAAGGCCTCAGAGATTTGTTTCAACATTATAGAACAAACCACATCATGAAGACTAAGAAACACACCAGGCAGGTCAGACATAAAGTTGCGGAAAAGTTCAAGACAGGCAGGCTCACAGAGGATTATTCAATCCATCATTCAAAAATGGAAAGACCATCGCTTTCTCTCTAGCTAAATTTACAGGGTGAGTAAGGAGAACACATTTTAGAGAAACTGCCTAGACATCCATCGTAACTTTGAGGTACTTCAGCTCAAGTGTGAGATTCTGCTAAACAAATACTAGTCATACACTCCAGAAAACAGGCTATTATAGAAGAGCAAATAAGAAGCCATGTACAGGACACAGCAAACATGTAAACAAGGTGCTGTGTTCAGATGAGACCAAGTTGAATGTTCTGAAAAAAATTACAAAATTACTCTAAGACCATCTCCAGAATGACCTGCTGGAGGCTGTAAGAGACTTGCAGTGAGATTGGAGGTTTACCCTTCAGCTGGAAAACTTCCCCAGACTTAAAGTTAGGTCTTTGGTGGCATGGTGTAGATCAAGACAAAAGAGAGGGGAAAACCATGCCACACATTTCAGTTTTCTCATGTATAAAAATTAACTTAAGAATTACTCACTTCTGGTTGGTACATCATTTACAATTTCTATAAAATACAGTAAGCTTTGTGGTGACAAGATAGAAAGAAATCTGAAGCTTATGTGTACTTATGCAAGCTTATGAATGCTTATGCAAGGCACTGTATGTGTCCTTTTCCTTTGTATTCCACGCATCCCACAGTGATGCGTGGAATATATTTCATAACCAACTAATTGATTTTTGCAATGAAATGTTCAGTAACTTTAACAGATGAGGAGTAGGAAGCCTAAATTCCCCAAGCAGAAGAAAACTAACCATTTCAGTCTATTAAAAGATCCTCTGTTGATATAATGAACAAGTTTGGTAGTAGGGAACAACATAGCTGAAGGTTTAGGAGTACTGATAAAAACATGTTATGAAAACACTTGATGTACACACTGTTTATACTCTCAGTAATGTGGTTTCTTGCAGTTTATTGATTACTATTACCATACTCTTTGTCACATCCTCTTTTTGCTTTAGTAAATATTTAGTGTAGAACCCAAGAAAACATTCACAATCACAAAAAATATCTAAAACACTAAGATTTTTTTTCGTTTTTCTTTATGTCCTTTACATAGGCTGTCCTGATTGTTCAGCTTTACCTTTGTAAAAATGCACCTATCCAGAATTTAAATATCTTGTGTAGAAAAACTGAAACATATATTGTTTATTTCAAGAGAAAAAGGCTTAATAGAAATTAAGTGTATAAAATGTTTAAAAATAATTATTTGGTTCTTACAATTAAGTAAAAAAGACCTTAAGGGAATAAAAGTACTTCTAAAGAAAGGGCAATTTAGTTGAATATCTCAGTTTTTGGATGTAAAGAACTAATACTTTTTTCCTTTCATCTTATCTTGTACTTATTACAAGGGGATGATAAAGTTCAATCTTAGATTAGGCTGAATTCTTTTCAATCAGAAACTGGTCTAGGGTTCAGCTTCGTTCCTGCCCAAGCAGTTTGAAATGATGAAAGAAAAAGAACATCTGCATGAAATAAAATCTAACCATCATCTTGGTTATTTAATAGTTGCAGTACACCCTAAATTCTGTTATATTTTGCTTCCAAGAAGCCAGACTTTATTCAGATTACCTAAATTGGTTTTCAACAATATTTCCTCAGGCTTTCCAAAAGCTTTTGGAAACTGGCTCCTTTTTAAATTCATTTTCCATCCAGTCCTTATACATAACTATTTTAAGATTTTTTTCATTAATTGCAAAACTAACTTGAAAGTAAGCTATGAATCATTCAGGCATAAATACATGCTTGTAACTTAAGGAAGGGGCTGGCAGAGGGAAAAGATGCTTTCTGAGTTACTCAGAGGTAATTGTGGGTTTTCAGAATTATTTCTGTCAAATGAAATCTCACCTTTTTTCCTACAGCAGTTTGATGAGACCAGATCATTTCCTTTTCAGTCTCTCATGGGCGACAACTTGTTGATTGTGTGTGGGTGTGTGTGTGTGCGTGTGTGTGTCACTCCAGGTGGTGCATCAGTCTGGTCTGCAGGATGAAGCAACACGTGTTCTCAGCTCGCTGCGTCTCAGACTGAATGACCGAGGCAGCTTTGCAAACGACAGAGTTCATCTCAGGATCGAGGAACTTCACAACACAATAAAAAACAAATGTAAGCCAGATGCACGCGCACAAACTGACACATAGCTTCGCTGCTGTGTTGTCCTATGGTGGCGGGAGGCTATTGAAAACAACACAGTGAGGACAGATTACAGGACATGTGGAGGACACAGTTATAAACACACACGTAAGACAGTTACATGTCCCAAAAACACTGTAGAGCAGTGAAAGATGCCCATGTTGGGAAGCATCTGCGTGTATGTGTCAGAGTCCGCCTGCTCACTAAATTTTCACAATATAAGTCCCATCAAACTGCACAGTAAGAAATATCCAACAGTATCAGTGATTGTGGTTTACTTGTGCAAACCTGCTGTGCATGGAGAATAGATTATTGTATGTTAAAAACTGTAAATAGTTCTGCTCATTTGTGTATTTCTTTGTAATTGGGAAGAATCGCATTTACTATAATAACCTCACAAATGTAAGCACCCGTTGTGAAACGCATATATACTTAATGTATATGTATTTTATATATGCATATACATAAAGACATTTCAGATTTCTATGAAGAAATTTCCTTGATATCTAGTTTTAATTTGTAAATTTACAGTGAAGTTGGATTTATTTTATTTACACCTGAAAAACGAAAAGATAAAAATTTATCTACTTTCCTGTATGTGTTCAGACTAGAGATGCATTTATGACAAAGCACAGAATTTCAACTATTTTGTTAGGTTAATTTATGAATATGGTTTCTAACTCATTCACCTCAGAAAATTTATGTAGAATCTTAGAGCATTTTCTGAACTGAGTTATTGACAATAATTGATTTCCCTATGGTATTGTGATTTGTATCAATGTGCTTGTAGAAAGAGAAACAGTGACTTGCTTTGTTCCCTTACAGGGTAAAGTTATAATATTTAATTTTCACTCATTCCAGATTTTGAATTTAGTTGCTTTTGTTTGCTTTCATTATTTGTTGTTTAAAAAGATGTCATCTTTCAAAGCAGCTTGTGTTGCATCTGTCTGGACTAGATGGAAAATTTGCTATGTGAAGCAGGTGCTGCCTAGTTGTGCAGCATTTTAACTTTTTTATTTTCAAGTTGTCCCACAAATTTGGATGAAATTTTATAAGTAGATTCCTGCAACTTAAAAACAAAACAGCACTGCATTTCTTACATTAGACGTAACCAAGTTTACTTCTGATATTTTGAACCTACTTGACTAAACTTCTTTAAATTTGGTTTATACTGGTTTTGTCATGTTCCATATAGGATGGGTCTCATTAATTCTCATTAAGGAATTTGACTTTAGGATCAACAGAAAACACAAGAAGCAACTCATTTATTTTTGTGGAAATGTTTATTTACTATAAAAATCTTATTTTTCTAAAATTCATTAAACCAACACAGAAAAATGCCCTGAGCTGTCTGGGGTCAGTCTTATTGCAGTCAAGAGTGAAGTGGCAATAACGTTTGTGAAATTTACCTTCCCTTAAAGAATTTCCAGTCTAAACTTCAGAGAACCAGATCATGATTTAAGACTAAACAGATGTGAACTCATCCCTAAACACACCCATGACAACTGCATCAACTGAAGCTCACAGTGTTAAACACGTCTGAGTTTTTATCTGTGAAATCCCCATTTTTCCTCTATTAACGTTAAAAAACAATGAAGAATGATGGTTTTTATTTTGCCTGACAACGCTGTTCCGCTACGAACAGCTTGTGTAGTCTCATTGTAATCGAATACGTCGGAGCTTTCCAGTTGGCTGTAGAGCACAAAGGCGGCCTTCTGGTGTTTCTGCAGAGTCCCAGAGAAAGACGGAGCGAATGCTGCATCCTTGTACATCCTCCGGGCCAAACTCTTGTTGTCTCTGTCCACATTTTGCAAACCTACAAAAAACATAAAAGACACACACATTGGAACATTGCGTAACATTTGGTCATAGTTTCAAATATCCAACATGAGGTGAAGCAGATCAGTAAATAATTTTAGAGTCCATAGAAATCTGGGCCACAATATATTTAACTGTAGTTTAGAAGCTTAGCCTTATTTGTCTAAATATTTGTCAATGATGAAGATTTAATATGTATGGCTTAATGGCAGGTAGTGGCACTAATATGTATGAATGTTTCTATTACGCTGCCTTTAACTCTATTTTCTTGGTTTTTCAATTTTTTTGTCAGTAGTAAGTAGTCTTGGCACTTCCGATATGAAGCCATTGACAAATCTATTGCTGCCATAAACTGTGTACTTTTTTTCATGGAGCATAACCCTGGCCCAGTGTGTGAGTTTACAGATCAGTTGGTTTCCTTCAAAAGCAAGTATTAACAATTAAACAAAGCTTAAACTTATTTCCTGATAATTGCATCAAATGAAAGTTTTAACAGTTCAATTAAATGAAGCATCAACTGTTTGTTTGTGACGCGCCAGATGGAACCGGTTTTTGATCCTGTTGTTAGTGGACTGGACTCCTGTTCCTGCTGAACTGAGCCAGTGGTTCTATAGGACTGATTATCAGCTCAGTAGGCACAGGAATCCCAGCCCAAATGTCTTTCTCATCCAAAGTTTGCTGTGAACAGATTATTTTCTAGTTTGTCTTCAATGACACCGATGCAAACTTACAAAAAACCTGATTTGTGTGCATTCAAGACTGTTCAACATAGTTGGAAGCTCTTGGCTGAATGGTCAGAGTGGTTTGAGAATACTGATGCAAAGCTGGCACAGAAAGAACACTGCTGTTATACCTCTGACTCTCCAAGCAAGGATAGTTTCACCTGCTTATCAGCCGACTTGTATAAGGGCAAACCAGCTCTAGTTGAGTGGTGACAAATGGTTTGAGCAACAGACCACCGCAGGATTGAAAAGCATGAGCATTTGAAGTATTTACTCAGGCAAAAACAGTATTGCTAAGCTGAGTTAATTTGACATTATTGTATTAAAAGAAATGGCATGGAGAGATGTCTGACCCAGATTTTATACCATTCGCTAATGTCAAAGCCACACCACAACTGCTGTTATCCTGCATCTTAGTCTTAAGGTGTATAAATGGTCAGAACTAGCTTAGAAGTGGTTCTTCCAGGCAAATTTATGACACAAATGTTTTGGGAAAGAGACCACTGTCCTAATAGAAGGTGAACCTTCACTGCAGAGTCAACTTTTTGTAGCCTCTTTCTTCCAGGACTGGCCTGTACCAGGTTTGTCTGCCATGTTCCTCGTTCTTCCTGGTGCCTCTAAGGCCTTCACAGCTGGATTTATGCTGACTTGAAACTACACACAGCTGGACTCTACTACCAGTCATGTGTTATCTGAAGTCAGCTGGATGCACTCGGTTTTATTAAGGAATACCAGAGTAAAGAGGCAAAACAATAATCAGGTTTCCTTCCACTTTGTAAATTCTCACCACTTTGTATCAATCTGTCATATAAAATCCACACTGAGTGGTTGTATTGTGATGTGAATACCTGTGTGAGGCCGTGTAAAATGCAAAATGGTCACATCTCATCACCTTCTCTGATGCCCACACACTGCCTCATTTCAGACTAAAGAATTTTCCAATGCGCTCTTTGAAATGCAATCCAATGCATTTCACCTTTTTGAAATGCACTTAACATAAAAGAGACAATCAGTTTAAACACACATGAGGAGAAGATGTGGGCTTTTTGTGGGGCAAATCAGTTTATTTTCGGAAGCTTTATACAGCGTTGCTTGATCCTTTGATGTGTAGAGAACCATTTCCCTTCCCATTAGAGAGTAATAAATCACCCTTTAGATTCAGGCTCTGATGGCAATTCCTCTTTTTTTTTTTTTTTACAGGCCTTTGATGGTCATTACTCTTTTAACAGGCCCTAAATATAGGTCTAAAAATGGCAAGCTCCACATGGCCCTCATTGCTAATTCACACATCTGTCCTCGTTTAGTCGTCATTTTGTCGTCACCGATGTAGAGCTGTAATACCTCCTCACTCCATATATATATTCTAGCAGAAGATGTAAAAAGGGAACCAAGACTGACCAGTTTGAAATTCATTTTCAACCATCTGTCACAGCTTAGATCAAGGAGCAGAGTGATCTAGAACTGCATCACAATTAGCCTGTTACATATCAGACTCTTCGCAGACTGCACACACACACACACACACACACACGATGCAGCTGAATTTAATGCTTTAAGTTGGTATTTTACACTCATTAGCAAACATCCTCGCTGCAGATATCAACAAATTGGCTGTCAGAAGATAAGTGCACTTAGCTGGAAGGATATTTTTTTTATTTTGTTATTCTATTTTATTTTTTCTGATTAGCTAGAACATGCAAATATTGCGCAACTAGTGGTGTGACTCTTCCATGGTGATTCCCTTTTGACCTCAATGTGTGAAGACAGTTATTGATCAATGTGTTTTCTAAAGAAACATGAACCTTCTTGCACAGCACCTCTATGTTTTTATCTTTTTTCTGCTAATTTGGGAGTCTTCTCTCAGTAGGATCTTCAAACGAAGCATGTCGCATGACCAAGCTAAAAATTCCAGCGGGTGTTTTACAAGATCTCAGTCTGAGACTAAACAAAAGACGCTTACGTAATGCAAATTAAATCTACTGTATAAAAACACTTAATAGATCCAATAAAGTTAGAATGACATCTAACCCGCCGAAGAACCTTGAAAATGTTATCAGGAGGTTCATCTTTGACGCCTTGGCCTTGTTTTCCCTCTCTGAGTGGGAATGTGTGAGAACTTGCCTCTCTGTATCTGGGCTGCCTCAGGCTCAGATTAGATCAGAAATCAATGCACATCAGCCAGCGACGCCTCAGCAGCACTTTTCACCACCAAAGTCATTTTAAGCCTAAACCTCCAGATTCTGTAAGCACCAAAAAGATTATATTTTTTCGGGGGTTTTAAAGTGATTTAAATTTGTCTTAATCAGTTTTTTAAATATTACATCTGTTTCCCAGCTTGATTGCAAAATCAAAGAATTGTTTGCATTTTGTCTGTGAGGATGTGAGTAGGTTGACTTGGCCAACATTAAAGACTCAAACCTTAAATCTTGGTATGACATTTTGGAGCTGTAAGGCAGTAAAAATGAACTGCAACAAGCCAAGAAAGAGTTTCACACAAAGTTTCCCCAGTAAATTTAGAAAGTTGTAGTTCAGCCTTCAGTTTTTGTAATACAGCTATGAATTAAGAGGCCTGAGAGATATTGAATGGTACATTTTAAGTATTTTTGCCAAGATTTGGCGCATATTTGAGGGAGAAAACGAATTTCTAGAAAAAAGTTTTTCTTTCCCTAATAGATAACAAGCTTAGCATTTAGAGTTCTCATTGAAAGCATACATGCATTCATTTGCATGAATAAATGTATTTTAGGCTTTTGATGATTTATTTGGACCTCATTTTTTGTAATAATGAAAACATTTAATGCTATACTTCTTTAATAAATTTGAAAAACAGTGACTGAGTGGACAATTTTGAATTTTGTAATGTATAATATATACATTATACAAAATAATGTATTTTATACAAATGTATATTTGTATAATATACATTATACAAAATAACATACATTATTTTGTATGTTTGTGATTAATCTCTTTAAAATGTGGGATAACAACTTTGCTTTTATGTAATTGCATTTTACATCCCATTTGTTGCCTTTTTATTGATATTCAATTTAAAATATTTTGTATTGAATTTTACATGCAGTTTTGATGCTTTGGACACTGACAGAATGAATAAGAAATAAGATACAAATAAAGCACATAAAATAAAATAACCCCTCATCACAGCCAAAGACCTGTCCTTATATTACGACAGGTTACAACAAGTTTCAACTGTAGTTGAATTTTTTTGTTGTTTAACTTCAATGTTTTTAATAGGCTTTATAAAGAGATTAACCCTAACATTATCCTAACAATATACCCTGAGGTCTGTGGTTGCAACTTTATAAAAAGTGAAAAGAGAAAAAAAATATATTATTCATACTTCTGCAAGGCACTGTAACTTGAGTTTAAATGTATTGCATCAGTCTGAAGCACTGCTATATTTTGCTGGCAGGTCTAACTTTTACTTTGACTGACAGAATGCTGTACTGTCAGATTGTGGTCGCTGCTTTGTATTTGATTAAATCTATGTCAGCGTCGCTAAGCAGAGTCAGGGTTTCACTAGGCCTCATTAGTACACAGCAAGTAGACCCACCAAGGTGCTTGGCTCTCCACCTTTGCCAGGATTGCAGAGCCCGGTAAAGGCATCATGTGCAGAATCATCCTGGATATATGGATCAAAGTGGAAGCGGAGATGTGTGTGGGGAGGTTTTATATGCAGGCTCTGGAAAACAATGACTGGGATAAGAGCTCGAAAGAAAAAGGTGAAAAATGATCCAGAAACAGCAAAGATAAAGAGATTGTGGGACTTTGAAGAGGCTGAAAAATACAGCTCCACTTTCTCTACACACATTTCTTTTCTTTCCATTGTCTCCCTGTCTGGGTCATGCTCTCCTCAGGTGCAGAACTTAGCCACTGTGAACAAAGAGGAAATCAATCACTGTTCACCAATCAGCTAAGCTCTGTATCTGGCTGGAGAGAGGGTTCAGAAGCTGGCCCAAGTGATTGACGTGTGGTCAAACCATCGTGCTGATGAGTCCCCCTCATCGTCGTCATTTCAAATCACCGTCTCCTCAAACATAATCACGCAAACCCTTAAATAATCAGGCCTTCTAGAGTTCTGGTTTCTTCAGTGTGTAAGTGCGTGAAGATGTTTGTGCATTGAAGGAGATCTGGTTGCCAGAGCAGCCGGCGGGGTCAGGACTGTGTGGTAATCCCTGGCAATGTGATTTTATCATAAGCCACAAATCAGCACGCCAGGAACCCTCACAGCCCAGACATGAAAGAACAAGATCTCCTCTCTGTCTCTCATTTTCCTCCCTCTCTCGCTACCTGCTGACTCCAGTTCACTGCTAACACCCTGAAAGTAAAAACTTTCTCTGCTTTGGCCTCCTGTTTTTCTCTCCTCACGTCTGCCATAAGAACTCAGCCGTGAAAGACCACAACTGCAGATGATTCACTGCCTTACTCTCACTCGCTATTTCCTTGGTTACCCTTCTTCTCGTCTCCTATTCGCCACGCTTGGCTGACCCGGCGATATGCCCCTCATTAAGCGGATCAAGAGGGATTCCAAAGGCATGTACTGGGGGGAGGAAAATTACAAGACAGCGAGCGGGGAAGGATGGAAAAAAGCAAAAAAAAAAAAAGGTACTGAAAGACCACCCTAACACTCTAAAGAGTTGTGCTTTTCAGGTTCAAAAACAAAGTGGAGGAGGGAGCACGCCTTCATAGACATGTTTTCAGTTAAAACCCACTCAGCCTGCCTCAGCAAAATCAACATAATCCACTGTGATTGAGACTGAATGTTTGGGGGTAAAGGGGACAGGGAGGACTGTTCAAGTTAGGGTTCCTACACATTTTCTATGTAAATATCCAACGGTTTACCAATCTTGATATTCCAGTTCAGTCTTCTTAAAATGTCAAATACCTAAATTCACAGAGCATAAAATCATATTTCTGCAGTGGGCATAATGAGTGCTGCAAAAAAAAAAAAAAAAAATAGAAATAAGGAGCAATGAAAGTAAGGCCATGAAGGGCATGAGCAAGGAAGGGAGAGAGCAGAAGGAAAAAAGAATGAGATAGTACGCAATAAATGACATGAAGGAAGGAAAAACAGAATGACAAAAACAAGGAAGAGAGGTAGGAAGAACTAAAGGAAGAAAAAACGAAGAGAATGATACGTAGGACAGTAGAAAGTAAGGATCAAAGCAAGGAATGGAAAATGGGAGCAAAGACATAATAAATCACATAAGAAAAGAAGTATAAAAGAAGGGACAGAAGAAGATAGGAAAGACATGAGGACCAAAGTAAGGAAGGATGTAAGTAAAGAAAAAAGAGCTCAAGGAAGGAAGGTGGTTACCAGAAAAATAAGAAGAACAGGGGGATAGAGAAAGAAACAAGGAGCAAAATGACATATAGGAGCAAAGGAAGGAAGGACATAATGAACTGCTTGAAGAAAGAATGACGACATGACAGCAAGCGAGGTAGGACCCAAGGAGGAAGGAAGGACAACATTCCATGATCCATTGGAACATGGAATAAAGTCTGGAAATGTAATATTTCTTAATACTCTAGCTTCCTTTTTCAGGCTTATTCAAACCTTGAGAATGCTGAAATCAAGTTCCAGACTGTGTAGGAACCCTATCAAGTAAAAGAAAAAAGACGATTTAGAAACACAAACTGAGTAGGGAAACATAAATCCACCTCCCTACAGAGAGATATGAAAAGGTAGCAAGGAGGTCTGTTCATCCATCATTTTAATTGGAGTGAGATCTCAGATGACCAGTGGGATCCACTGATGTTTATGGGGGCTTGCTTGGGTCGGTCCGATGGGAAGTCATAGTAAAAGTTGGAGAATTAATCTCTAAATGCTTCTTCTGCTCTTCTGAGGTGACAGGAGGAGGAGGAAGATGGCAGAAAGATGTGGGAATGCTTGTGGCAGCGTATCTGTGTCAGTGAGATTTATCAGGACAGAGCCGGATGCCAAACACTTGTAGAGAAAGCCTTTCACATCCAGAGCATAAGCGGGAAAAAACTGTATCTGAAGATAAAAGCTTGTTGAGGCAGCTCGACGAAGCGGATTAAGAGCTGTGAGGTTGATGTTGGACAAGTTTTTAGTTGCACCTTCTGACAAAGTCTTGAGTTAACCAAGGTCATGGAGTCTTTCTCAAGTGTTATTAGGTGGAGGGAGGAGAAATAACACAGCTCCATTTGATTTAAGCCAAAGATCATTTGCTGTACCTGCTGTGCAGGACATTGGCTTTCCAGGAACAGAACTGAAAACATAATTTTGATCGTCCCAAATATTCTTTTATGTTCTTTACTTAAAGCTTAAGTTTACCAAACAGGTTTTCTATAGGATTTGGGTGTGGGGACTCTGATGGCCATGGATGAAAATTTAATTAATTTTGCTGCCACTTTTGCTGCCATTTTAATTTTACTGGCAAAGGCCACCCAGTTCTTTAATTAATATTTAATTTTGTCTGATATTTTAAAGAATTCCTTATTCCAAGTACTCTAATAAGGTTCCCATGGCCTTTGAAGATAAACTTCCCTCATACTTAGCAGTGACTATGCAACAACTTTTGCACATATATTCTTCATAGCACACCAGACTAACCTAAAGTTTTAATTTTCGTCTTATTTGACCAATGGTTCACGTTGAAGTCCCAGTAGAGTCTATCCTTCTCCACATGGCTGTGTTTGAGGAAAAGCTTTTTGCTATTGCAACTTGAAAGTGCACAAACTTCCAATTGCAAAGAACTGCCAAGATATAATTTTTAGTGTGCTACAATATTTTAAGTGTCAGACATTAAGGTTCTGGGATGGGCAGCGATATATTTGACCTTCACTGTCCCTAAAGCTCACACCTGATATAGCTCTTGTGACCATAGAGCTCAGGATAACTTTTGGGACACTTTGCTAGAAAAGATAGAAAGTAGTAGCTCATCTCAACAAATAACTTCATCATAATATTCACCAAAAATGTTGCAATGTTATGTTTTCCTTGTATCCTGTAAATAGGTTATCTTAAGCCATAACCTGTTATTTATGAAACATTTGTATAAATAGCTGTTTTTGACTTCCATTTTCATTAACATTTAAACTATGGCTGTAAAATATATCTCAAATCAACTGTTATTCCTTTGAACTGGTTGGACTGCAATCAATAATAATTAATTCTACTTTAAGTACCATGCCCTCAGGCTCTCTATAGCTGTATTATATTTAGTGATGTTTGTTGTTTAATGCAAAAAAAAAAAAAAAAAGCAAAGTAGTTTCTTTGCCAAACTAGCAGGTGTAGCCAGATGTTTCAGTAGTACCACGTTGTTGAGACTGGGTCTATACATATTTCTAATATATTTTTTAAAATATATATATTTTCCTTTTTGTTCTCTCCAAATCAAAACTTTTCATCTTTCCTTCATTTAGTGCCAGAGTAAGAAACCCCTCACTGCTCAGGATAAGCCAGGAGGCCACTAGTTGACAGCTGTGATTATGCATATAAACAACACCCAGTGGAGGAATTCCAGGCTGGACTGTGTGCAAATCGCTCCAAATTGAGTCGAGACCATCCTGAGCCATTCAGCACATGCTCACTGACCCATTTTCTCTGCTTTACTGTCTTCCAGCACAGTTTGTTTGAGGAACAAATTCCCAAATTCCTTCTCTGACAAATATGGTAATGGTGCTGCCGTGAAACCTCATGAGTCTACGAGCTCGCTTACAGGTCAGAAAGGAATGTGCAGCAAAGGTAGCCAGCAAATTCACATGTAGACTCCCTGCTACATTGGATCAAAATAGATTCAACACAAAGCTTTCTTTATCAGGTGCCTCTACAGAGCACCAGGTCAAATAAGGCAAAGTTTCAGGAAAAACCGTTATCAGACAATAATTACCCTGACGCATCCAATACATGTTAATTTTCAGTGAAGTCTCTGGAGTTTTAAGACATGTTGGTTAAAGTTAGCAGTTTCTGCTCAAACTGTTGAAAGGGAAAGAACCAGCAGAACTAAAAGCTACTGTTCAGTAGAGTGACAGAAATCCTGTTGGAGCTACTACTGTAAAACTAAAAATCTGCTAAACAAAAATGACACTTCACCTCCAGTGTCACAGAATCATCTCCTCCACAACTCTGCGTGCTGATTGGTCCATTTCCTCCTGGACCAATGCGAGACATCGACGAGCCAAAGCCTGCTGCTCTGGATCCTCCTGAACCATCAGCTCCCCGTAAAGATACACACCCATCGCCTGAAACACACACACATTTTGTTCTAAATCTTCTCTTTGCTTTTCTACATGACTTGACTGATTACAGAATAGAGGGCTAATGCTAACATTTTACCTGATCATGAAGCAGAAAGTCCTCAACATCACAGTAAGCCTGAGAGTAAGTGTGCTTAACGACCAGCTCACACCAGCGATGTCGGACCTGCAACCAAAACAGGGGAAAAAAACAACTGCTAGTGATAAATACTACATATCAATTTCAGAATAGTGTACATTTTCCCTTCTTTGTAACACCTATGGGCTTTGAAGAAAGGTAGTTACCAAGCTACGTGGCCTAGTAGGTGATAGGTGGAGGCAGCACAAGCGATGCCATATTTGTATCAATGTAGCTGTAGGCTAAATTTAGAGTTTGTAGACATTCATTGTCACAAAATAAGTGCCGCTGCAATAGTTGCCAAATGAGGCGTTAAAGCATCTTGGGATAAAAACAGGCTCATTGTTGCAGCCATAGCACCCAACTAGTTTGTTTAACAACATATCATGTCATTGCTGGGATTTATAAATTGTCCATGTTTGGTGACATAGTTTTATGGTTTATTTCTAAGGATATTGAATTTGAAATTGCTGTATGAAATGTAAATAAACTTGACTTCACTTGATTTTCTTTGACGTCTTTACTCATCAATAAATTTCAGTAATCATTCTTGCCTTATCATTGAGAATCACAATAATATTGAATGTTACGATTTTTTAAAAATCCATTCACCCATCCACTGTCTGCAGCAGCTTGTCCATGCAGGGTCGCGGGTGGGCTGGTGCTCATCTCCAGTGGTCATTGGATCAGAGGTGGGATACAGCAGTTCGTTTGTTTAAAAATTTCAAGAGATTAATGTAGAATTAACAGATCTGGGCTTCTGTTAAAACTGAAAATAATATCACGTGAGAAACTTCAATTTGATTTTCTGACCGTGTATTTGTTGTTTAACCGTATGTGTGTGTGAGCGTTTGTGAAAGCGGCTGGCTGGCCTTTTTCCTGGAGGATCAATAGGAGCTCTGTTGCTGCGGTTACAGGAGAGATCAGAGACTGCCTCTGTCCCTGCCTCAACCATCATCCGTCATCATCTGATACGAGTGCGCATGAGTGTGTGTATGTGTGTATGTACATTTATATACTTGTTGAGGAGACTGGCAGAGGATGATAAAAGATATTGAGGAGCGCTAAAAATTTTGAGATGAAAAATCTTTTAAAGCATCATCAATTCTTTTAAAGCTTAGCTGTTTCCCCTTGACTGCATTTTTCGTGGGTGTTTTCAGTCTTCCTCAAAGTGTCTCCACAGACTCAGGGTAATAAACTAGTCCCTTGAAGAATTCAGTGTGGGATTTCTGGTGATTGATTTGATCTCAGCAGCTCAAGCTTTGGGAAAAGAAAAGGTACAGGAATTCATTTAGAGGTTTTAGAAACTGAGCAGAAGTGATCCCTCCAAGGCCCCTTTTCAAGCTTTCACTCTCATAACAGAAGTTTGAGTCTTTAAAACACTACGTTATTCTTCTTTCATCTTTGCAGTGTCAAAACTGAGACCGACCAATGCTTCATTTGGAAGCCAAAAAGGTTAGTTTAATTGTTTTTTTAATTGTTGTTTTTTTTTAATTAAGTTGTATTTAGTAAGAACTCAAAAAGCAGATATATTTAATAAATCAGCTCCATTTCCCTCTAGAAATATGTCTTTCTGTCTTTGCATGAGTGTGCACAATATGTTCACCCTCTAGTGCCAGTTCTGCCCTCCTGGCCTGTGTAGCCCCAGCAGCTGCTGACTATACTGGGTTACATTCCTGGGGAGAGCCTTGGGGCACAGCAGCTGCTTGGTGCACCTCTTCTTCTCCCTTTTTTTTTTTTTTTTTTTTAAACTATGTTTCCTCTCGCAGGGCCCCTCTTCCTGACAGCACATGCAATTATGCAGTGACATTCCTTCATTTATTACTGCACCACTGCTCTTCCCTTCACTCCTCTCTACCCCCGGTGTTATCACACACAGGAACTACAACTGTTGCTTAAATATTCAGTGTACAAGCTGAGTTACAGACCATGTTTTGTCTTTACTATCTAAATGCTCCAAATTCTGCTTAATAGTGTATGAGTTTGATTTTAGAGCAGGTTGACTGCTATCTACTGGATCAGCGGTCACTTCAGGAAGGTTTGCTTTGTCTGCATCATTGGTCAGGGAAGTATGTACATGTCAAATTACCTTTGACTTGATTAATTTGTGCTGTAACATGATGATTGACGATCGTCACCTATTGGTAGTTTACTCTCATTTTTTTACCACTTGCAACAATATTGCCAAGCGGTAAAGTGTCCCAACTGCCTGCTAAAAGAGGGAGAGAAATTTTGCCAGTAATTTAGTCACAAATTTCGTGCTATCATGCACAAAATGTAAATGGAAGATAAAGAAATCCCCAACATAACATGATTTTCAACCAGTAAATATCTCAACAATCATGTTAATAGCGTTTTATGTCTGTCAGTGTTTGACAGTTGTTATTTTTGATACTTTTATCAATAATACTTTTATCAAATGTCAAATTTGGTAATGGACTTCATTAAAACTATTTTATCATCACAACTATTCTAAAATGTAGATAATGTCATTTAAAGATTTGCAGCTATTTATTCAATTACCAAATTTACGTGCTGAAAGCTTGAAAGCAGCTTAAAGATTCCATTCATAATGTAATTTTTAAAAACCAGTACGATTTTTGGATGTATTTCCTGCATGGACAGATTTGCTTTTTAATGTAAGCTCAGGTACAGAGAGTATTTCTGAATGTACCTCTGTACGTCTGTTCCTCCCTGGGCGGTGAGCCATGTTACATGAAAATCTTCAAATGTGTACATTATGTATTGTTTTGATTTGTGAGTGACTAGCTCCAATGTACAGCAGTTTTAGTGGTCAGTATAACTAGAAAAGTGCTGTATAAAGTTTAATCCACTTACTCTGATGTGATTCTAATTCAGTATCACAGTGTAAACACTGATAGAACAATATAAAGCTGGAACACTGTAATTTAATGCCCACCAGTCCCTTCTCTCCTCAGAGGCTACAGACTACAGCCCACGTGAGCAAAATCTTATAACAATGTGACAGGACAGGAAGTATTTAAAAAATAGCTAAAGGATGTTTGATCCAACCTACATAATCTTACCCTGTAGATTAGAACTCTCACAAAAGATAACTGTTTATGAAAAAAAAAGATCTGCAACAGTTGACAGCTTTTTTTACTCAGCATAAACCAAATTCTTGAACTGCTCCAGTTCAACCTGTAGTTAGCAAACTTAACAGAATGAGTTGCCTTTGACATATGTGCACCCCACCAAATGTGCACAGGTAGATTTACACTCAACCTCAAAGCACACCAGGTTAGGAAGGGAAGTGGGCCAAAGTCACACTCTTACATGCAAACATATGCACACAGGTCCACCAGCACAAATATTCATGGCCATGAACCAGGTGTTTGTGTTGCGTGCAACACAAACACCTGGTTGCACGCACAATGACAGTCGGCTTCTCACTTTTGTTCAGATTTTCACACTCACAAAAATGCTACAGGACACCATTTTCTGCTCAAAGACAAGCTTTCTTATCACTTTTACTCCACAGTGTCTCGGCACTCTGCAGATATTTGTTTAGCACAAGAACATATGGTGAAACATTATGTAACAGCATGCTGTGATCACATTTGAATGAAAGATTATATATATATAGTTGTGAAACTATCATAAGAGGAGGTGACATGTATGCTGTTCGATCTGACAAAACACCATTACAAAGTGATTGTATTATTAGCTCCCTTTTAGAATCATAAACATCCATTTATATCATCCAATATTCATTAACTCCAGAAAGCTCCCATCTGTGATTGAAACTGCACTCAGATCTGTTTTAATCCAAGAGTTTTATACAAATTAATTAGCATTCATCAAAAGAAAATGTGGTGCAAGAGAGTGAGAAGAGGAAGAAAATAAGTTTCAAACACAGAAAAATAAGTAACCACATTTATGAAGAGAGTTGAAATTGATTAACCTCTTAAGAACGTGACAAATAACCCTGGACTGCGCCACTGCCTTTAGAGAGGTGTGTGTAAGTGTGAATGTTTCTGCAAGTGTGTTATTTCCGCATCACTACTTGGATAATGGTCCTGCTTATTTTTAGCAAACAGTGAGAGCTGTTTTTCCTGGAAATTGTGGAGGAGAATCTGCATTTTATCTGCCAGGAAGTCTCCTGATCCTGAAAGCTGGATCC
This sequence comes from Brachyrhaphis roseni, assembly GCA_903066815.1. Taxonomy (NCBI): domain Eukaryota; kingdom Metazoa; phylum Chordata; class Actinopteri; order Cyprinodontiformes; family Poeciliidae; genus Brachyrhaphis; species Brachyrhaphis roseni. Next base: position 28,976 of record CAEFZY010003626.1, read on the forward strand.
GAGGCCAAACACAGAGCGGCCTTCGTTTTGTTACTACGAGGTCGATAAGCAGCCACTGAGTAATTATACAAACAAAAAGGTACATTTTTCTTTTTATTTATGTGATTATGTCATAGACAATAATTTTTTTATTGTAATATTTTAATGCACCTTTTCTCATCAGGATCAGTTCAGTAACTGCTCAAGTGACTCCACAACAAAACATCTGAGTCACATTAGATGCACTGCAGCCTCAACAACAGCTCGTATAATTAATAGGAAGCTGTAAAAACCTAAATATGTATCAAGTTTCTCTTTTCAAAATGAGCCATGTGTTAACGACAGAGGTTAGTGTGGACAGTTTACTGGTTTCTGCCACAGCTGTGTTTCCACACCAGTTCTCCTGTACTTTACAGCAACTCTGTAATGTAAAATAAACTTGGTTTTTGCAAATACCAATACACTCAAAAATTCACATATGCAAATACTGTTTTAAAAGTACACACACACACACACACACACAAGCAGGCCTGGCCTTACACAATGTTGCAGTGTTGCAGCTCTGCTTGGCAAATCA